>CAWVOY010000101.1:0-19838 GCA_963931895.1 Eupithecia pulchellata | reverse complement strand
TTGGAGTATGGAGACATTCGTGCGGAACTCGGTCCATGATACCCCAAGCATTCTTCTCCAGCACCACATCTCCAGAGCGTAAATTTTTTTCTTTCAATTTCTCGCAGGGTCCACATCTCAGAAGCGTACAAAAATATGGGGAAAACCAGTGTCTGAGCCAGCTGGATCTTAGTGATGTTCGTCAGATTTCTATTTTTCCAATTTTTTTTCAACTTGTCCATTGCTGATCTAGTTATCGCCATGCGTCTCCTTTACTTCATCTATGCATCCCCCACCGCTCGAGATCAACGCTCCGAGATAGATAGAGGATTGAATCATGTCGCAGTCCGCAATTCGAGTGACTTCTGGCGGGTTACTGTTTGCGCGGTCCACTATCATTATTTTGGTTTTACTGCGGTTGATCTTCAACCCGAACTCAAGGCTCACACTCTCCATTTTGAAAAGTAGTTCTTCCATAAGTTTTGCGCTGGTGGAAAAAGGCTGGCGAAGAGCGTAGTGTCGTCGGCGTAACGAAGGTTTGAGATTTTGTAACCTCCGACTGATACACCGTCCGTCCAGTCTTCAAGAGTAATGCGCATAATAAGTTCGGTGTAGACATTGAGCAGCAGCGGTGATATTATGCATCCCTGACAAACTCCTGCAGTTGGATGGAAATTACAGGACAGGACGTCGTCGGTTCGAACTGAAGCTGAACCCGTTTCATAAAGAACGTCTCAGAGATACCCATCTCAAGCAATGTGCTCCACAGCTTTGGCCATTTTACTGAGTCGAAAGGCCTTTGAAAAGTCAAAAAAACAGACATATGACGGCTTGTTAAACGGCTTGTTGCGGGCCTTCTCAATAATCTGACGAACAATTAATATTCGTTCTCGGGTAATCCAGCCTGTTCTGGAGAAATTTCCCTGGACAGAAATGACTTAAGTCGTTCGGTATGAATATGAAGCAGTATTTTGCTGGCGTGAGGTATAAGTGCAATTAGGAGGCAATTGCTACATATCTTAGTAGAACCCTTCTTATGTAATGGAACAAAAACCGTGTGAGTCCAGTCTACTGACTGGACTCACACGGTTTTTGTTCCATTGGCCTACTGGCCATACTCCAGTCTTCCATATTTGGTTGCAGATGTCGAGAAAAATATCAGCCCCTTGTTCTCCTAGAAACTTGATAGCTTCAATGGGGACCATATCTCTGCCCGTAGCTTTACCATTCTTTATGAGTAATTCTCGCGATTCACAACGGCCGGAGTGTGCTTCTATTTCCTCGCATATTCTGCGGTAGTAGGCATTATGATCTCGCCTGAACGCAGTTTGTGTCTGTGCAGACAGACTGTTAAGGTCTCTGACATCTGCACCTCTCGCCTTCATGGTACGTCTCTTCTCTACCAAATCTAGAGTATCTTCACACATCCAGTGTTGTCGTTTTCGCAATTTTGCTGCTGGATTTGTATCAGAGATTGCATTGATGATAAAATTTTTGGCTCAGTCCATAGCTCATCTGGCGTCCTCTCATCATCACGATCAGCATCTGTCCGATTTTCCCAGTTACGCCTTACTCTTTCCTTCAGCTTTAAAGGGTCTTTAACTTCTAATATCTTCAGCTTTTCAGTGATTCTAGCTGCTGTCAGTTTGATTTTCAGCTTTGAGATCAGAAGTTGGTGGTCTGATCGACAGTCGGCTCCAGGAAGTATGAGCATTTCTGAACAGATGTCTTCCACCGAAACTGGACCAGGATATAATCGATCTGGTTGCGATATTGGCCGTCCGGCGATGTCCAGGTGTACAGTCGGCGTGGATGGTGCTGGAAGTGAGTATTTGCCACGATGAGGTTGTTTTCACTTGCAAACTGTATAAAGCGTTCCCCTCTTTCGTTTCGAACACCGAGTCCAAACCTTCCCACGCAATTACTCAGTTGATTTGAGTTCTCGCGAATTTTAGCATTAAAGTCTCCCAGAATCATTAATAGCTCTCTGTTTCTAGGGATTTTTGCAATTGTAGTTCCAAGTTGAGAGTAGAAAATTTCCAAAATCTCTTCATTCGATGAGCTGGTCGGGGCATATCTGAATGGGATTGAGGTTCACTGGTGCTGCTTTAAGTTTTATACTAATGATTCGACTGGTTCGTATCCCATTACGCTTGTTTTATGTTGTTTGGGAACGAGAAATGCAACTCCGTTTTGGCTAGCATGTCATGGCCTGAGTAATAGACGACATGGTTGTCGGTGATTATATGGCCATAGTCCTGCCAATGTGTTTCACTGACCCTACAGATGCTCAAGCCACATCTTACAATCTCCCGTTCTAGGATGTCGATTTTTCCCGTTTGTTGCTACAAAAGCCTCGCACATTCCATGTGCCTATCGTTTGAATGTGTCTCAGTTTGATGGGTGTTCATGTGTAGTAGAGTTTCCATGGTAAGCCTGGATTCCTACCTCTCCATGGCCGGTAGTCCATTTCCCACCGCGCGTCCCGGACACGGCGCGGCTCCGGCTGCTAAGCGGATTGCATAGCGATCGTGCTCCGTTAAGTTGTATTACCATGATGACTTTCTTGCGAAAATAGTTGCAGTGGTTTCCCCTTGCCTTCTGCACCAGTTTGGTTTTGGGGTTGATTACGTCCCAGGCTACTGTGACCTCTGTACAGGGTGTTCGGTTTAAGGCGCCGAAGGGTCGCCTTTTGCCCTTCTCCAGTTCGCTACTGTGCCTCGAGGTTTTTAGAAAATGGGTGACACTCGTAAATAGGCGCAGCATTGCCCGGGGACCACGACGTTGAGGTTGGCAGATCGGACTGGCTGGTGGTGCCCTCTTGAAGCCTTGTCACACAGGCGTGGCACATGGCATTACTCGGCACTTTAGCACCACCGAGGCCTACACCAGCTTCGACTGTACACGGTGTTCTTGTACAGCTCTCTGACATAACCTGTTTGGTTAAAGGTATTTGTAATGTTTGAGAAAAAAAGCTTAACTGTGTATATATTATGGATCAATGAAATCCGAAATAAAAGATTTTTATTTGTATTATTTATTTTTATAAACTAATAAAAATAAAATATTTAAAATATTTAATTATTGCGAAATTTACAGATACAGTGATAATTAATTTTTATAATGGATGTTTGAGATTAAAACATGGTTAAAGCACAATAATCTAATAAAGCTAATGAATGAGCTACCTCCGTCATTTTCAAAAGAATAGCAAGGCCTGACGATCTTGTGTCATCGAATTCCTCAAATTGGTATGTTTTACTAAGTTGAAGCCTCGAATAACTTCTTCCCGCAGGCGCTGCAACTGTCCCAGGTGCGGCGGCAATCATAGGTAACTCTCCGGACTATATGGACAGTGGAACACTTCTGTTAACATTTTTTCACTCATGCGGATCCCTAACTTTTGAATATTTTTTGTAGCCTATGTTCATCAGAGGAATTTATTTTTAAATTCCAATGAATGTTAGAGGTACAGTGGAAACAGGGTAAATTATAACTCTCACGCTGGTAGTTCGCAACTGATTTATTGATTAGATTTAGGTAATAATGAAGGTTCAATAAGGAACAATATCATCACGTATTGTACATACTTGGAACTTTAGAGGAAATCGAAGTAGAATTTAGGTTTACATGAGGAAGATCAAACATCAGCATCACGTACCTACTTGTTACACGTGGGAATTTAAGGGTGTTTACAAGTTGCACATACTATGTAAATCCTGGCCACAAAAAAGGCAACAATTTTGAAAATATTTGTCAATTATTTTCAAAGTAATGACTCGACTCGACACTGTTACATTAACTAGAAATCAAAAAATGTAAATGAACTCATATAAAAGTATTTATAATAAGTGAATGTACATGTTTAATAATATAATAGTAGCAGTATTTAAGAGCAAGAACAAATTTAAAAATCAAAATCAAAATCAATTTATATTAGTAAGTATACTTATGAAACTAAATTGTATGCGACAGTGACATAAAAATATAATAGTTTATTTTAAAAATCTCTTCCGAGTCAACTATTAAGTTTCATCTTCCTCTTCATCATCAAAATGCCTCTTTACGTCTTCTTCTGAGTTCGTTGAACTGTCCGTCAATATCATTTCCTCGGCTATTTCTGTCGCTATTACAACGGATGACTGAAAACCATATTCTCGATAATAATCGAGCCAATTTGTGAACTCGTCTAGGTTTTGATTTGTAAGTATTGCCATATCTAAGTGCATGTTTCCACTGTGCCACATTTCACTTATAACATTTATCTCTGTGTCATATGGTCATGCCATATGACAGCGAATAAAAGCCGAGGCGCGAGGGTCCGCTCGACAGGGATCGCGGATCGCTGTCCCCGGAGCACAGACCTTCGCTGGTACAGGTTGCATAGGACTCCCTGTATAATAATCTAAAATGTATTTTTTCACTACCCTTATGTTCAAGACAAGGGGGACCAGAAAAAAGACTTACATAGAAGTATAACTTACACTGAGTACAACTCCTATCTGACCCGGGATATTAGTGTTCTGTGCTGACCCGTAGCACTTGCTACGATGATATAGGAAATATAATTTGGTATGTTGTAAGAAAGAGCGTGCGCGTTTATGTCATTTGTATGCTACGCCGCTCTCTTGTAGCGTCGTAGCTCGTGCTACGAAGGTCTTCGTTAAATAATATTTGAGGAAGTGGGAGAGATACATAGATTAAGATGTGATGTAGCGTAAGAAATTTAGCAATGTTTTCAACACATTGGTGACATTTGCAACTCTCTACGACATCTACTACGAAGGTCTACGTAAAAGTTATTTTCTTCTTATGGGGAAGGATAATGGGTAGAAGGGTGTATGAAAAAGAACATGAAATTCCCTACACGGTAGTGAAATCGGCAACTCTCTACGATGACCAGTTCCAAAGATATTCGGATTTTTGTGATTTTTTTCGCAAGTGTCCTGATACTGATGACCGCGGCACAATAGGCACCGTTTAGATTAATATTTGATTTTGATTTTTAATCCCATTCTTTGTCTACAGGGTTTATGCACAATATTCTACTTACCTAAATTAAAATATGTATGTAATTTACTTGTAAAAGTGTAACAGGTCGAATACTGAAAATTTAAGTTTATTTGTCGGGTCATATCTTGCAGTAGATATTAGACTTGTATATATCCCCATCTTTTAGAAATCTTAGCACTTTTAATGATTCCCTAAATGACATCCTGATAAACCTATCATCTTTTAAAAATTTGCTTTTTATGAGACAAATATTTGATGAAATCACATTTCCCTCACTGACGCTTGTTATAAATTCATCCATAACTGCCCTACAAACCTTAAATTGTAAATTACATATTACAAAATAACACTCGAAAATGCCGGGAAAAATAGCAAAAATATATGGGAAATTGGGAATGCATAAAACTGTAAGTCATACCTGAAAGCCAGGTGAGTCGCCTTCCTTCGTAGCTGAAGCGCAAGCTAGCTCTCCCCCGCTTGAATCCACTCACTTGGCAAATCAGTTTTCATTTGACGTAGGTAAGTATTTGGCTCGTAAGGGTCACTCACAACTTCCTCCTAGTACAAATTTATCTTGTAATTCTACACTAATCTCATTTGCTCAAGGGGGCCTAACACTAGGTAAATATCATATTATAAATATGTATATAAATATGGTGTATTGTTGACATTTTTACTAACATCATTGCAACAGATATAAAAAGGTTTATTGTTTGTAGGTTACTGTGGACGGATGTCATCCAGGCGAGCTAGAGAAACTGGCGGCCGCATGAACAGTGACCGATGCCTTGAAGTTTTGAAGGACGTAACGCTGCCGTCTATGCATGTCGCATATCCTGAAGGCCAAATATACCTAGTTCAGGATAATTCTTCAGTTCATCGGCCCCGAACCGTCCAAGCCTGGTTGAAGGCCAAGAAAAACAACGGAGTGGCCGGCTAAAAGCCCGGACCTACATCCAATAAAAAAACTTATGGGGTCAGATGGTTTTAAACTTGGATTTTAGTGAAATTATAATATAACATGTATCCATCTATTTCTCTTTTTTTCAAGAAGTTTTATGTTAACGATACACCATCTGACCTCGCATATTTTTCTTATGTTATGTTTAAAGGGTTATCAAAAACTGTGAAAAGAGAAAGATATAAATTGCTTAACTGTTACAGTTAGCATGTTGGTTCTTACTCTCACATGCACAGATATCAATATTTCATATTTGAACCTTATTTTTTTATTCAACAAATTTAACCGAAGACTAACGTTCTTATCTATTTTGTTTTTTTTGGAATCGATTTGGTTCTGTGAATATATAGGTTTAAGTAATAACCTAAGTTAATAACCTAAGCATAATACTTACTATAATCAATTTGTTACTCATTTACTATTATGGTTTTTAAATTTTTGATGTATAATAATTTTTATTAAATAAAGACTATTATGACAAGTATGTAAATAATTCAAGAAATAAATAAATATTGTTTATACACCATATTTTTGTATACACTTACTTAATAGCTTCTGAATATTTGTTTTCGAAAATATTACAATAATTACCAATAAACTAACAAAAGCTGAAAGCAAAAATAAAACATCAAAAAGTGAAGTTGTATTCATAGGATCCGAACCCAGGATCTTCAGCATGCCGAGCAGATATCTGAACCGCTTTGCCACCACTTCTTATTAGTCATTGAACAAAAATCTTAAACGGCTCGATGTCATTATTAAGGGGTGTATCCTTTTCTCTGACGCTTACTGTACATACAGTGTCTACTGGATTTCTTATTATTTTGTTCATTATGCAATTTATTTACCTGAAAATACTTAAGGCACGTGCACGTGCATTAACTTATTCCGTAAAATATATTATGGCAATCATTTAGTAGTTTATCACAACCTGTTTCAAGAAAAGACGTCCCTTTACCCTATTTCTTTTGCCGCTATTAACAACTACATAATATAGGACAAATAGTAAAATATTATAAATATTAAGGTTAAAGGCTCCGACAGAAATCATGAATTTTCTGTGATAGAGATAACAGATTTTTGATATTGTTCCAAAACTGTCGCATTTCGAGAATAAGGAACCGTGATTAAGTAAATAATAGAACGTCCCACGCAGCGCGGCTGTCCCGCGCCTAGCCGCGTGGCGGCGCGGGGCGGGCGGCGCTGCGCCCAGCAAGCAAAACAAGCGAACACTCCATTCCACCGGCGCTCGCCGGATGCGCGCGCGCGCAGTGTCTCCCGCAGAATGAACTCCCTACCTACTTATCGTATCTTTGTATTTTTATAGTCGCATGAAGCCAAAACAGAAGATTGCAGGTTGTACGGTGCAGCGCAACCGTGCATTTAGGTATAAGCTAGGTTATTATTGTCAAATCATCGATATAATTAAGGCCAAATGTTACACGCGCCTTCCACTTATTTTATTGCATCAGTTCACGTTTTCACCTCATCATGGTAGGCGCGTGCTCAATAATTATCAATTAATTTATATTATCAGTATCAATATAAGAGTTCTTTATCAATTTCTTCTATCATTTATATCATCTAAAGGTGTCCCGTACATCTTTATGGTCCTTCGGCTAAGGGCTACTTACAGTGGACTAATAACAGTGTTCGCGTAAGTGGTTATTACCAGCATATGGATTGCAGTGCATTAGGGGGAAGGATACACTTACTCTAGAGGACTGCAAGCAGCACACAAGTAAGATCTTTCCTTTTACTCTCTATCATTGACATCTCTATTATTACAACAATGGAGGATCTTATTGTGACACAAAATCAGCTCATGGGAGCAATGAATCAGCTCCTTGTGAATTTTAAGGAAGACGGAGCAGATCGGAAGTCCGTTCCGTAAATCAAGAAAAGGCTGGATACTCTTGAAGTGTATTGGCAGGAGTTCCAAGCTAATCATAGCAGATTACTAGAGAGTCAGGAACAATCGCATGCATATTTTCAAGAAAATTGCTACGAACGTACCTTATCATTTTATAACGACACACGAGCATTCTATAATAACTATTTGTTGGAAATTACGAAGGAGAAACCTCTCCTTAAGCCTCCAACTCCCTTCACCATGCCGAGAAAGTTAGATAACCCAGGCCCATCATCATAACCATCAACAGCTGCGGAAGGTCGCTCCGGTGCGTCAACACCTCAGCCACAGACCGTATCGTTTCAATTTCCCGCGGTGCCAGGTAGCTCATGCCCTCCTCTATTTTCTTCTAGTGGTAATAATAGTAAACTAGACGAGATGATGCGCAATCAGAAAAGTAACTTAAAAGCATTTTCCCGTACAATCTCTAACGTCAATTACACTCATATGACTGAAAACTATGAGCTAGAAAATTTTTTGAGAAACATAAACTTGCGTTGGTCTACTATCGACTATCTGGAAATACATTTTACTTTGCTCTTGTACAATCGATTCTGTCGTATTGTATCACTGCTTGGGGTGGAGCAATAAAAACACAATTGATAAGAGTAGAACGAGCCCAAAGAGCAATTCTTAAAGTTATGCATTCCAAGCCTCGACGATTTCCTACAGATCTGCTCTACTCACTTAGTGAAGTGCTTACTGTTCGGCAGCTGTTTGTTCAGGCAACGCTGTTGCGCAAACACTCTGAGCTTATATATGATCCTTGCCTACAAGAATCGAAACGCCGCTCTGATATTGTCTGCAGAGGGGATCCATGGAGAGTAGTTGCAGCTGGTCGTCAATATCATTTCTTGAGCCCATCTTTATATAATCGTGTAAACAGAATTCTAATAATATATCCACTGCCGCTGTATAAATGTAAAATGAAATGCTCTGCTTGGCTCCTTTCTCTGACATACGAGGAAACTGAGGAGCTCCTTGTCACCCTAAAATAAGAGACTGCACTATTAAATTCCCTATTTTTTCCACAACATTCCAATGTTTTTACTTTTGCTTGAATTCCACTTTATTCTTTCAATACACAACAGCATTGACACAACCACGCACACACATATGCTCTCAAACACACACACACACACACACACACACACATACTGGGTTCCCTGTTGCCCAGGCTCTTATGAGTCCGGTGCCTCGGGTAACCCTCTACCATACACACACACAAATACGTATACACGCTACTAATATAGTCTTTATAATTAGATTAATATATTCAGAAATCCAGGAGTTGGGCGTTGACATTACCACACAGTTTGTAAAGCTTAGGTAGTGTCATCGTTTCAAATGTATTTATAATGTAAATTGTATTTATGACCTGAATAAATGATTTTTATTTATTTATTTTATTTACATTGGAAAATCGATAGTACCTACTCCCTGTTTTTAGGGTCGTGTTTTGAGCTAAAAGCGATCTATAGTCTTCTGCGAATTCATCTTGCTCTTGTAGTAATCTGACATTAAGTTGCTGCGCTTTTTGAAGTTCAAATGTCAATTTTTTTTATTTTATCCACCTTTGCTAGTGCGGTCTGACTTCTTATTTGAGCCATATTAATAAAAAATTAAAAAAAGGAAAAAAGTATATGAAAATTGAAAACTTTTATCTGGATTCGAACGCTCTACCGTAGGCACGCAAGTCTACACGTTTTCTCCACCGACGTGGTACTTATTATATCCTCCGAAAATATGCAATTGATTCAGGTCTATGTTATCTGTTTTATCGACATTGCCGCTGTTTTACATTATAGTACGCACTTGCAAGTTAGGTGTCACTGTTGTTCAGGCAAAAATGGTTATGGCGTCTCTAGATGGGTACTGGTTTATCGACAAAACTGAGAATACTTTTGTGTCGCTGTCAGGCTGTCAGGTTTGTTTATGTTTCTGACTTCAAATTCAACCAACGATTTTTGTGGTAGTTATTTTTGGAAATTTAGAGTGTTTTGTCTATTATGCTCTAGTACTCACAATTCAACAACGACCTTGTTACCACATTACTCAGCGTCATTTGTGTATTTTGTAGTTAGGGGTCCAATTTCGTCGGTTATTGTTGAGATCCCCGGTATTAATTTCAATATGAATAACTTTCTTGATTCTTAATATTTTTCGTTGAAAACACTTGTGCCAATAATTTGAAATTTCGATAGATTGAGATTGACCACATGAAAGTATGAATAAGTTCGGAAGGAGTCTCATAAAAAATAAAAAGAAGCACTCGGTACACTGACATACTGTCTATGATTCCAATAGTATGTCAGTCGCCGCCATAACGCCCATAGACACGAACCTAATAACATCATTTATACAAATCAAAACAAAATGAAAAACGCCGTCTTGTGTGGTCAGATGTTGCCAAAATCACAATGCGTTTGTCAATAAAAAACACCGGATCACATTTCGTAGATAAATTTCTTATTTCACCAACTTATTATTTCGATATGACGCAAAATTATTATCAACATAATAATCAAACTATAAGCACAAAATCTAGCCAGTGCTGCCAACATGTAAACATGTAAATTTTCCAGTAAGTGTGGGAGGATATTAAAAATGTTTTAATTCTCATATTTTATTGACTTTATATTATGAATCAGGTAAATAGGCATTTCACCATCCTGGTTATATAAAATAATATGTGTGTATTCGAAATATAATTAGGATATTGAATTTCACTTTGTGATTATCTATACAATAGCTTAGCTTTAGGGATACGAATTTCGAAATACCTATGTTTGTTTTTTATTTGAGCTAACCTCCAAAATAGCTGAACCCGTTTGGATAATACTTTTACTGACGATCATGCTACGCAGATGTTATACAGAAATTATCGATAGCCGTGGGGCATACTAATAGTCAATATTTTTTTCAGATTTCCGGGTGATGAAATTTGGAAGTTAAATTGAATTCGCATAATCAGAGAATCTCATAATTAAAATAATTTGAATCCTACTAAATCTAGATTAGCATGCAGTATGCATAAAGATTTTTAATGTAAAAGCATTCGGGCATATGTATACATATTTTTTTATTTATTATGTATCAATAAACAATGAATATGAGAATAATGTATATTTTTTTTCATTATTAGGAACGTTTCATTGATATTCCCAGTAACAATCATAAGATGTGGCTGCAAATGTACATTTAAATAATTATAATTTTTATTTGATTTTTTTAATTATATTGGTTAGGCTTTTCCATATGAACAACGTATACGAAGCCGCAGGCAGAAAATGTTGCCAGCCAGTTACTAATAGGCACAAAGAATAATTTATTCAAACTAAAATTAAACATGGAACGGAGACTTTGGATGTGTTTATGTTTGTTACTTCTACACACACACACTCAGAAGCCTGAACAGATTTTGTTGAAATTTCTTCGATTAGCAAATAGGGGTTACTATTTAATCCCGGGAACAATCAAATTCACTGCAGTTAGCACCATAAATATTAATAATTAATATTTTAAATAGAATTTGTTAAATTATTATTTTCATTAACATACCTAATCCAGATTTTATTGTCACTTTCGTGCGATACTTATTGTATTAATTAATTTTAATTAGTTAGTGTAAGTGGTTGTATGACCGTTCTAATTAAATGAATAAATAAAAATAAAGCGCTGGCGTATATTGAAAATTATAAAAAGTAGAACTAATAAACACGATTACCGTGGCTAAAGCAGTACCTAAAATGATTCATTATATAATTTACATATTCATATGTAAACCATTATTACGAAGAATATTTATAAAAATTATGGGTATTTTTTTCTTTTGTTGGCAACTCTCTATACACTGACACTCAATGTCATTCCGCCATTGTTAGGAATCAAGTTTGATTTGATAGGATTACGTCTGAACTTTTTTCTAAGTCTATGATTGACCATTTAACCCCCCCAAAGTTCTAACTGTGCAGAGCGATCCATTTGAAATGTAATAAGTATTTGTGGATAGGGATCTATATTTTACAAGAAAAATATAGAGAATTCTGTTAAAAAAATACTTTTAAAAATATGTTCAAAAAAAGGGGGGGGGGGGGAATTTCTAAAGGGGACTACCCCACCGGGTATCAAACCGGTACAGGTATCAAATGATACGTACGTACCTATCAATTTGCACATTCCAAACAGTTTTTGAAATTTCGATTGGTTTAATACTTTTCGAAATATTTCGAAAAAGGTCGAAAATTTGACCATTCCCCCGACCAGGTGGGGGCCCCTATCTCCGAAGATTGCAGAGTGATCGATGTAAAATGTACTAAGCGTGTGTTAGATAATACCTACATAGATCTATTTTTTTACAGAAAAAATATGAAGTCTTTAAATATAAGACTTTTTGAAATTATGGTCAAAAAACTAATTTTCATACAATGGGGGCTATTTCATTGAGAGCAATTTCAAATCAAAGGCATGGATTTGGACAATTCAAAATAGCTTTTGAAAATCATCTTAGTCTCGAATTGATGACATTGACGACGACGTTCTGCCTGCCGCCGCCTGGGCGCAACTGACCGTACAGCTCCGCCCGCGGCCCCCACCACACCCCGCACGACTACCAATACTTCCTAGAAAAGACGCTACTGCCACTTGCGACTAGCAAACTTTTTTATAATACTAAAATGAAAAAGGCTTTTCTACGCAGAACCGTTTTTTCTTCTTATTACCAAGCAGTAATGTCTTTTCATCTTATGATGAATAAAATAATATTGTAATTATATCAGACAGATCTACCCAAATGCGTTTTTTCAACTTAGTAAACGTCAGCAGAGCTCCCTATTCGTAAACTTAAACAATACATAAAACAAAATCTTATTATGAAAGCCTTTTACTCTATAGATGATTACGCTAATGATACTAATGCTTGGCCAGATGTCGCTCCAATCCCCACCGACAATAGCATGTAAGAAATTGAATGTTGTGTTTAGTAACATATCCATAATGTATTTTAATAATAATTGACATTTATCTAAATCACATTAAACTTAGATTTAGATAGGCAAAACAAACATTGTATTAGACACATAAGTTATATATGAATTTTCTAGTGGTTTCTTTTTCACTTCTTCCACTAGTGGACAAAAAATTGAAGTGAAGAGAAATCAATAATAAATTATTTCTTTTTTTAATAATTATCTGTATGAAGTTTGACTTGTCTAAGTGCTTATTTTGTTAGCCTAAAGAAATAAGTGCCTCAGGAGATCAAAACACATACACATACACTCGCGCACCACACCTAAGTACACACATAAACACACACACACATACACACACACACACGCACATACACACACATGCACACACAAACCGAATGATGTGAGCAGTTCCTACATTATTATTTTAAATCATTTTAATTTTAATAATTAAGTTCATACTTTTAGTTATTATTTTGCACAAATTTTAGAATTTATTTAATTTTGCAACTCATCATGTTATTTTGTACAATGCAACCATAGACATAGGAAAAAATTCAGACGTAATCCTATCAAATCAAACTTGAATTCTAACAATGGCGGAATGACATTAAGTGTCAGTGTATAGAGAGTTGCCAACAGAAGAAAAAATTACCCATAATTTTTATAAATATTCTTCCTAATAATTGTTTACATATGAATATGTAAATTATAATGAATCATTTTAGGTACTGCTTTAGCCACGGTAATCGTGTTTATTAGACCTACTTTTTATAATTTTCAATTTACGCCAGCGCTTTATTTTTATTTATTAATTTAATTAGAACGGTCATACAACCACTTACACTAACTAATAAAAATTAATTAAAACAATAAATATCGCACGAAAGTGACAGTAAAATCTGGATTATGTTAATGAAAATAATAATTCAACAAATTATTTTAAAATATTAATATTATGGTGCTAACTGCAGTGAATTTGATTATTCCGGGGATTAAATAGTAACCCCTATTTGATAATCGAAGAAATTTCAACAAAATCTGTTGAGGCCTCTGAGTGTGTGTGCAGAAGTAACAAACATAAACGCATCCAAAGTCTCCGTTCCATGTCTAATTTTAGTTTGAATAAATTATTATTTGTGCCTATTAACTGGCTGACAACATTTTCTGCCTGCGGCTTCGCATACGATGTTCATATGGAAATGCCTAACCAATATAATAAAAAAAAACAAATAAAAATTATAATTATTTAAATGTACATTTGCAGCCATATCTTATGATTGTCACTGGGAAGATCAATGAAACGTTCCTAATAATGAAAAAAATATATATTATGCTCATATTCATTGTTTATTGATACATAATAAATAAAAAAATATGTATACCTACATTAAAATGCCCGAATGCTTTTACATGAAAAATCTTAATGCACACTGCATGCTACACTAGATTTAGTGGGATTCAAACTGTTTTAACTATGAGATTTTTTGATAATGCGAATTCAATTTAACTTCCAATTTTCATCACCCGGTAATCTGAAAAACATATTGACTATTAGTATGCCCCACGGCTATCGATAATCTCGATATAAGATCTGCGTAGCATGATCGTCAATAAAAGTATTATCCAAATGGGTTCAGCTATTTTGGAGGTTAGCTCAAATAAAAAACAAACATATTATTTGGTTCAGGTATTTCGAAATTCGTATCCCTAAAGCTAAGCTATTGTATAGATATTACAAACAGAAATTCAATATCATAATTATATTTCAAATAATACATATTATTATAGATAACTAGAATGGTAAGGAAATGCACATTTACCTGATTCATAATTTAAAGTCAATAAAATATGAGAATTCAAACTTGTTTAATATCCTCCCAAACTTACCGGAAAATTTACATGTTTTCATGTTGGCAAGACTGGCTAGATTTTGTGCGTATAGTTTGATTTTTATGTTGATAATAATTTTGCGTTAGATCGAAAGAATAAGTTGGTGAAATAAGAAATTTATCTACGAAAAATGTGATCCGGTGTTTTTTATTGACAAACGCATTGTGATTTTGGCAACATCTGACCACACAAGACGGCGTTTTTCATTTTATTTTGATTTGTTTATATGATGTTATTAGGTTCGTGTCTATGGGCGTTATGGCGGCGACTGACATACTATTTGAATCATAGATAGTATGTCAGACAGAGTACCGAGTGCTTCTTTTTATTTTTTATGAAACTCCTTCCGTACTTATTCATACTTTCATGAATGCAACAACATTAATTAAATTTTATAATAATGTATACTGAAATTCTAAGTTTAAATTTAAATTAGATTAACTCTCTTGCCTTGGACCACACACTAAATGTTGTTTTCTCATATTCAGCGACATGATGACGATTATTTTGTCCCACCCTCAATTTTGTATTTTGTTCCTTATTCTAATTTGTTTCCATTTAGATTTTTTGTAATGTTTTATAATGTAAAAGCCTCAAAATTTTATAGTACATAATTTAAAACGTGGAAGAGCGAAGGCACCTAACACAAGTATTTCTATGATACTTAAAAGGTGTCTTCAACTATTGTTAAGACTGTGTATCTTTTATGATTGAATAAAACATTATTATTATTATTATTATAAAGTTATTGAATCTGAATCTGAATCAGAAATGTATTTTCTACATCGTAAATATTATGTCGTAGTTTCAAATGCGTCTTATTTTATATTAAGATTTTTAGGGTTGTGCTTGTTTTAGCCAAAATACAAAAAAACTGGTAGATGCGTCTTTTTTTCTGATTCCGATGACGTATTTAACTCAATTTTGAAAAAAATGTCAGATGCGTCTTTTTTCCTTATGACGGCAGTATATGTAGGTACGTAATGTGTGAATTGGTTAGAAACAGGTAGGTATTGAAAACCCCGGGAAGAATCAATACCTCTCGCTCCTTACGATGTGAAATCAAACTTATAAGACCAGATTCCAATCTCAAACTTTACTCATCGTGCGTTGAAACGCGTTGAAAAATTAGGAAAAGGACAAAGAATTTATGGAACAACATTTTTTTTACTAAATGCAAAAGCTTATTTTATTACACAGTTGAAGAATAAATAAACAATAAATAAGAAGTTTTAGTAATATTAGATTATGTAGCAATGACGTCCTCTTCTCTCCGTGTACATGATGTGCTGTGGGGACAGTTGAGGCACAGAGTTGTACCGCCAGATCTGTTGAAAATGTTTCGATATTGGTATGGACACCAAAGCAATGTCCTCAAGTGGTCCAATGCTCTCTCCGACACATATACATTGTTGGGCTCAGCAGCATGCGTGTCGGCTGTCGCGTTGATGGTGTTGCTATAAACAAAATCAGCTACGAGGACGACATGGTGCTGCTGGGCCCGACAGCGAGATCTGTCGATGAAATGCTTAGAGATTGCGCCGACTACGCTGCTTCCCACGGTCTCCGCTACAACATAAAGAAGTGTGAATACGTTGTCTTTAAGGCCGTGGAATTACCAGGGATTATGCTTAACGGGAACGTTTGCCGTGTGGTGCCGGCATAGAATTTCACCACCCCAACTCTTCCCGTGGGTGTCGTAAGGGAGACACACCGGAGGGCGGGCAGCAGCGCCCTCTGCAGAACAACTCCACCGAACTGCGATCCCCAACCCGCATGCCCAGCGTGGGGATTATGGGCAATAACCCCCAAATGATAATGCTATCTATGGCGCTCATTAGGGGAGGCCTATGTCCAGCAGTGGACTATTATATATTGGCTGTTGATGATGATGATGATGCTTAACGGGATGAACATTAATAGAGTTAAATCTTTTAAATATCTTGGGCATTATATTACCGACAACCTTAAGGACAACTCTGATATTGAAAGAGAGCGTAGGGCTCTGGCGGTAAGAGGTAAATGTTGATACGTAGGTTTTCCCGGTGTACAGAAGAAGTAGAAATTACGCTTTTTAAAGCATATTGCCAAAGTTTCTTTACCGAAAACCTACGGGTTAGCCACTCTAAGCGGCCGCTAGAGACCCTACGTGTAAAATAAAATAATATTTTTAGGATGATGCTGGGGCTGCCCGTTTCTGCAGCGCATCAGGGATGTTTGCAGAATACACGTCGATTGGATTTGCTGCCATTCTTCGTAAAAAAAACGCATCCTTGATGCGCAGAGTGCGTGACAGCCCACACCATCCTTCAAACTATAGCTTGCAGATTCACTTCTCCCACGTGGCATTGCTTTGTGAGTAGAGTGATCTATTTTTAGTACTTTCTTTTATATAATGTATTTTTGTTATGTGTAACTAACCCTATTCTTCAGTTCTTTTTTCTAATTATATGTACCTACCTACTAACAAAATATAGATCAAATGATGTCTGAAATAAAAGATTTTTATTTAAATATTTTACTATGTGCTGGCAGGTCTATTGTGAAACTAATTAACTATATAGATTATTAATTCAAACAAACAAACAAAGGAATTGTTCCTTTGTGTGTTTTCTCTTTATAATATTAGTATCGATAAACCTTTGTACGCCTATAGAATGCAATATGTATAAATGATGGAGTATTCAGTATAACTTGATAATTCTTATAAATTTTTAAAAATTTTTATTTATAAATTTTTGGTAGTACGTAGGTAGAGATAGGACGGAGCTTACAGTCTAGTCTGCCTTTATTTTTTTGGTCGAGATCTGGAGCCTGAGGGTTGGGTTGTGGTCGGTCTCCGGCGCGAAGCCTGATGTTGTGGTGGGTTTTGTTTGTTTTTGTGTTGACTTTGAAACTCCTATGGTATTTATTCGTACCTATGTCTTTTTTAGTTTAGTTTATTTTTTGTTCAAAGAATTAAAATAAACTAAACTAAATAATGCCGGACAATCCACACAGCATCATCTGGCCCTAAGCTATGCAGAGCTTGTGTTATGGGTGACTGATATACATAATACAATATTATTACTGCGACGCAGGAGGTTGCGGGTTCGATTCCCGCCTCGGCACAAATATTTGTACGATCTGCAGATATTTGTTCAGGGGTTCTGGTTGTTTTCTATGTATAATAAAAAATATCTATCTATTTAATAATATTGTATTATGTATATCAGTCATCTAGTACCCATAACACAAGCTCTGCTTAGCTTGGGGCTAGATGATGCTGTGTGGATTGTCCAGCATTATTATTATTATTATTATTATTATTATTATTATTACATAGATAGATATTTTTTATTCACTGGGACGAAATAAAAGCATTGACTTCTGTGGAATTAATGGTTGCTAAGTTTAATTCCGAAACTATATTTCTTTTCGACAGACACGCGCCAGTTAAAAATTATTTAGTAAGGAATGATCATTCATTGCCCTGGGTTACCGATGTGTGCAAGATCATGATCGACGAACGTAATAAGGCTCATGATGCGTTCCGCAAATCTCGTTCAGAGCAGGATGAAAAATATTATAAGGAACTTAAAAGTCTTGTAACTCGTAGTATTGCTAGTAAGAAACGTGCCTATTTTGACAACTTAGTAAATTCTAATTTAAAAAATAGTAAATCCTTTTGGAAAAACCTAAAGAGTAAAATGTTAGTAGACGACAGTAAAGATAAATCCTTGCCATCACATTTTCATGACCCTGATAAATTAAATGACCATTTTTTAAGAGTTCCAGGAGATAATATTACTACAATGAATACTCAGCCGCGTCTTTAGAGCTCGCACCAATAACCTCAATAGATGTATCTAGATTAATTTAATCAAGTAAGTCTAATGCAATGCTTTGAGCCAAATACTACTTCAGAAAAAATAGAACTGTTTCTAAACAAGATAGTGAATTCAAAATTCACGGTCGAAAAGAGAAAGATACGTACAGACCGGCACGCTGCATTCATGATTAGTATGCCTAGCAGCGTCTACGATCAGGTGACAACGCCGGATGTGTGGCCTCCAGGAGTGCGGTTCGCGGAGTGGTTTCCCGGACGTCCCCGTGCCACACGGGGAAGCACTGGGGAATAGCCCAAGCCATCACCAAACACATGATTCCTCGACAGTACCAGTTAATGGTCCGTCTTGTATAAATAATTCCAAGAAACTGTTAATTTGCCATCAAAATATACAGTCCCTTGCAAATAAAACACAACATGTGGAAGTGCTGCTCAATGGACAAATCAAGTGTGATGTGCTTGCAATAACAGAACATTGGCTCACAGACCAAGAAATAAAATGTGTTTACTTACACAACTATAAGTTAGCTTCAAGCTTCTGCAGAAAAATTATCCCCCGCCGAGGCGGGTCTTGTATTTATGTTAAGAATAGCCTTAATTGTGTTGAAAATACAGAGCTTACTAAACTGTCCGTGGAAAAGTTCTGTGAAGTTTCGGCTATTGAGCTCATCGACTACAAATTGACAATAGTGTGTTTATATAGAACAAATGTTGTAAGTACAATAACCTTTTTACCATATCTAGAGTGTCTGCTCGATAGGATTTGTGAACTTGAGTTGGAATGCCTTGTTGTGGGAGACTTCAATATAGATGTGTTGGGGAGAAGCAATACTCCAGACCTAAATAGGCTATCGGATTTACTGTCTACCCATGGCATGGTAAATAAAGTAGATTTCCCAACACGAGTGTCCAACACATCATCAACCAGCCTTGACCATATTTATACAAACTTATGCCTGGAGAATGTCTCTGCAAGGCCGGTAGTCACTAACATCAGTGACCATTTGGCAGTTTGCGCCGAAGTCAAGCTGTTTTGTTTTCCGCCTCAAAAGTGAGACCATTCTTGCTAGGGATTACTCTCATTTGAACAGGGCTAATTTTGTGGATGCTATAATGAGTGTGGATTGGGCAGCTACATTTGAAAAGCATCATAACTCTACAGACTCACTTGCTATATCAATAATTAATATAATTTCCAATAAAATGGATATTTGTTTCCCATTGAAAAAACATACTACAAAAAATAAGATGCAAACCTGGGTTAATAGTGAAATTGAATCTTTT
>CAWVOY010000100.1:0-13508 GCA_963931895.1 Eupithecia pulchellata | reverse complement strand
TGCGCCGGTACACCTCGCTCAACCACCTCGCGCAGGCCGCCCGCGCCGTGCTCACCAACCACCACCAGATACACCAGGTATACTTACAAGCTTGCTAAGCATGCTGCTCACTCTGCAATCGCGCCTTTAGATCCTTACGACCATCCTTTCCTAGACCGCTGTACCCTAGAACCCACTAAAAAAGCCGTTAACCATATGGTCCCGTTTCTTCTTAAAGCTGCGTGCTTTCTGGATCAATATCGATCCCCTAGTCACTATTGTCCCTGTATGATTTAGCTCCAAACAGCACATTTGCACAGCAAGCAGTGCATTTTTTTCTACTTGTGGAAAAGTAAACCAATACACACTGCAATTGCGGTCGAAAGACGACCGCAGTTTTGTATCATACCTATCAATAAATCCGTTTATTCTATCTATTAATTTATCATCCAAAGTTGTAGAGCATAAACCTTACAGTCCCCTCCGACCCACTTGGAGCTCATGCGCCTCGCTTCAGAGGCTTCCCTTTATTGAATACTGAAATAATGATAATACATATATTGTGTAGATTATTAAGATATTTGTTCAGTGTTCTGGTCGATTTCTATGTTTAATAAAAAACATCTATGTAGGTAATAATATTGTATTATGTATATCAGTAATCTAGTACCCATAACACACACAGCTTGGGGTTAGATGATGCTGTGTGGATTGTCCGGCATTATTTATTTATTTATTTATTTATTTAGATGGTGTCAGACCTGAACCGCGTGGACTTCCGCGTGGTGCGCGAGCAGGCGGGCTGGGCGTGCGGCTGTCCCTCGCACGCCGTCGCCACCAAGCTGGAGCAGGACTTCAAGGTAACACTACTCGCCACTTCAAGGTAACACTACTCACCACTTCAAGTAACACTACTCAGACTTCAAGGTAACACTACTGAGGACTTCAAGGTAAAACTGCACAGGACTTCAAGGTAACACTACTCACCACTTCAAGGTAACACTACACTGGACTTCAAGTAACACTACTCTGGACTTCAAGGTAAAACTGCACAGGACTTCAAGGTAACACTGCACAGGACTTCAAGGTAACACTGCACAGGACTTCAAGGTAAAACTATTCACACACGAACATTACGTAGATGGTGTCTAGCCTGAGGATACAGTTTGAACCCATATTACTGATGGTTTTCACACATCTCAACGCTAAGTATAAGCATTTTTTCTATTTGAGAGCCACAATATTGTTCCTTCATGTCCAGTCCATCCCAAGGTTTCCTGGAAGAGTTCGCTCATGCAATCAGCGATAAGGCCGTTATATCGCCCTGTTTGTAATGTTCTCTTTCTTTGTGTGGTATTTTAAAGATTTTTCTATCTATCTATTTTAGCATTACACGCGGTTCATAAGTATATTGTTTATTCCAGGCGACTCTGAGCCGCAACGCCACGCTGGAGCAATGGGCGGTCTGGCTGGAGCGCTGCGTGGAGGGCGCGCTCGGCTCCAACAACAACAACAACAACAGCGGGGGCGGGGCCGCGGGCCGCGGGGACTTCGTGCTGCGCGCGCGCCGGCTGCTGCTCGACTGGTCCTTCTATTCCTCGCTCGTTATACGCGAACTCACGCTCAGGTAATTCAAATTTAGAATTCATTTATATTCTCTTCACCAAGTTTAGCTAACAGTTCATAGTGATATCTATTAAGTTGATTTCAGATTTCAATAACTTTATTTTTTAGGAGTCCGAAGGTCCCTCTGTGACAGTATATCTGCAGGAGGTAGCGGGTTCGATTCCCGCCACGGGACAAATGTTTACACGATCTGCTTATTGAGAATGTTCTGGTCGTTTGCTATAAATGAAAAAAAAATATATATCTAAGTATCTACTTAACATCATCATCATCATCACCAGCCTATAAAATAGTCCACTGCTGGACATAGGCCTCCCCTAATGAGCGCCATAGATGGCATCATTATTTGGGGGTTATTGCCCATAATCCCCACGCTGGGCATGCGGGTTGGGGATCGCAGTTCGGTATAGTTGTTCTGCAGAAGGCGCTGCTGCCCGCCCCCCGCTGTGTTTCCCTTAGTCGCCTCTTACGACACCCACGGGAAGAGTTGGGGTGGTGAAATTCTATGCCGGCACCACACGGCAGTACTTAACATACCTATTGTAATTAGTTATATCAGTCATCTAGTACCAATAACACAAGCTCAGCTTAGCTTGGGGCTAGGTGATGCTGTGTGGTTCGTTTATTTATTTATTAAGTGTTATAACATTTCCAGATCGGCGGCGTCGTTCGGTTCGTTCCACCTGCTGCGCCTGTTGTACGACGAGTACGTGTCGTATCTGGTGGAGCGCCGCGTCGCCGAGCACCGCTCCGAGCCGCCCATCGCCGTCATGTACCCGCCTATGGTAATATACATATCTACTTACCTCTTCATTAATATTCACTGCTAATTATCACGCATACCTATATAAATGTACATACTCTATCATCCCTTTATAACTTTTTCCCCAGAGCGAAGAGGTAGAAGAGAATGAAGAGGGTCTTGAAGAGGCGCTGCCTCTTGACGACGAGCGTCCTATAGACGACGAGCGTCCTCTTGACGACGAACGTCCTCTAGATGACGAACCGGACTGGGACTGGGAAGACGACGACGAAGACGATGAACCGGACAATAAGAAGGCTAAGAACGATTAAGAAGATTATCTTCACAGATAGACACACAGGTAACGAGTTGCGGAGATTGGGTATGACATCAACACCCTGGATAATGATTTAAGCGGATATTGGCATATCCAATCCCATGCTTTAGCTACACGACTTATTGTGCATATAGGAGAAAGAAGTGGCATCGGTAGTGTATGGCGCATAGCTGGGCGCGTTTGGTTTTTCTTATAAGCTGATGCAACGCTGACTCTAAAAATTAAACCAAAGAAAAACAAAATACGTGCCAAGTTTGGTGCCGAATATGTTTAGACGACGGAGAGATAAAATTATAATGCTATGTGAATATTATTGTATAAGTCGTGTTGATAAAGAATGCGATTGAAGACGACAGCGAGACAGCAAGTACTATTAGTGCCCTGATTGTGTTTTTTACTGATCCTTGTTTGTTGAAGTGTATTTGACTTACTACTATATTTAATTACAAATATCTCTAAACTTGCTTAAAATGCACACCCAATTTAGTTATTCCTATAGAGCCATGTAAATATTTTTCTCAGCTAAATTCGTTGTATTTGTAAATAAGTAGTGTGCATTAGGCACAGTACCTAATAAAAATAATCAATTTTAAAACATTAATGTTAATGATGACAAAACTAAGTCAAAATCGTTAGCACTTATTTGATGCATTTCGAATCAACCAAAGGTAGTATAAAACTAGTATAAAAGAATAGGGTATTCATCGCGAAGACATGTTAGACCTAAAACCGTTACACAGTTATAAATTAAGGTCTTTAATCGCACAAATAATTACCAAACATGACGTAAGCTTATGTCAAAACCCGAAATAATGTTGCTACATGCAGATAGTGCTTGCATGACGAACCAAACCGTGGACGGAAGAAAACGTCAACCAACCCGTCACGGCATTAATCACGTAAAGCTTTACCAATATTCTATTTATCCAGTATTTTGTATTACCACTGCAAGGCAAGACCTCCCTATACCTCTTCCATATTACCCAATATTTGGTAGAATATAAAAAGATATGGTAGTGGTAGTAAAAAAAAATAAACATTGGCTAGAATTAAAGTAAGCAGTATATTTTAATGTTCGTTCTGTTACTTGCTTCAACAGTTACCTTTACCTATTTTTACTTGAGTAGTTCTGTATTTCTTCCCTGTTTCTTGCTGTATTCGACAATAATGCGGCACCTAGTTCAGTTTAGAGCCACCATTTTATGAACATAGTTTTGAATAAAACCTATTTAGATTGGTATATCTTTTGACCTGCCTGTAGTTTTACTAAAAAAAAGTATTATTTTTCAACAAGCCATCCGTAGTATAATTATAAGCAAGTACATATAATAGATGTTTGAATATAACCCTAGTAGACTAATATAATAATACTTTAGCTTGTTTTAGTCTTACTCATATGTATGGATATTTCTGGTAGACCATCTAGTAAGTAAAGGAGAGATGTAAATATAGTAAATATGGATTGGACACTTAGATCAGGGTTTAAGTAGGATTCTATGTCTTACTGTTGTAGGAATACCGTGTAAATTGGATTGTAGTCCTATGTGAAGTCAAAAATTCGGAAACAATTACATTATTTCAAATGCTGCTACTAGCTAGGTATAACTTTGAGGTACATGTGTTGATGGTAAGAATTTTGTAAACATTAAAGTCTATTATAATGGGATATGTACCATGATTTGTAATTTAAATTACTCTAGCGTTAATAACCATGATAGTTTAAATTTTTTCGTGTGGATATGCTTAGATATATTCTATTTATTTAGAAGCTAATATATTGTCTAACGTTTTCGTTATTTCGATAGTTCTGTAAATACATCTCTGTATATTTTGTTATTGTTACTTGATACTGATAAATACGTCTTACATCTTACGTCTACCAAATGATATACAGGGTTTCCCAGAAATGGTGGATAATCCTGCACGTGCGTGTGCGAGGGGGGGAGAGGTGGGGCCCCACACCAAAAAAAAAAAATTATTCCCAACAGTCCGCGGTCTACGAATTTTTTTTGAAAATTTAGAAATTTCCCAGTTTTCCTCACATTTGTGGGCATCACGTCCGCTACATGAGGCCTAGTTCGGATTTTTTTCTATTAACGTATTCCCTAATAATGGTATTCCTAAATTACTTTTAAAAAAAAGGCAACTACATAGGATAGTAGTTAACTAGTAGTCCCTAAACATAAATTTTATTTCTGAAATTTATTTTACTGCTAAGTTTGAGCACCTGTGGTGTAAAAAAAATGTATTGGAGTTTTATAGCCAACCACATTAAAAAATTACCTACATCATAAGGATTCTAAAACAGTAGCATAAGTATCTACTTTAATGGTAAAATTACTGAGCTATAGCTACTAATGTGTAAAAGTAGGCGTTTCATTACAAAATTGCAACAGAAAAAAATAAAACAAGTAATGACCAAAAAAGTATTTATTATAAAAATAATCATAGTAAATGTTCAAATTGGGCTCCCCCTGCCCTTATGCAAGCTCTACACCTTTTTATAAAAGATCTTTGTAATCTGTTATTATAATTTTTTGATGATATAATTCTGGCTGCTTCGGCGACGCGAAGTCGAAGTTCTTCTAATGAGTTTATGGGTTTCTTGTAAACCTGCTCCTTCAAACAGCCCCAATAAAAAAAATCCAGAGGATTTAGGTCTGGGGACCGTGGTGGCCACAATATTGGCCCCAATCGGCCGATCCATCTGTTGGGATAGGCATCATTTAGATAATTCCTTACTTGCACAGCATAATGTGCCGGACAACCGTCGTTCTGGAGCCACATTCCTTGCCGGATGGCTAGTGGCTCATCTTCTAATAATATTTGCAACTGGTTTCGAAGAAATTGTAAATAAATGTTGCCATTTAGGTTGCCCGGCAATTCATAAGGGCCTATAATTTTTCCATTTAATATGCCCGTCCAGTAATTTATTTTAAATTGATACTGGGATTTATCTTCTCTCATCAAATGTGGATTTGTCAATTGCCAACTGTGCAAGTTATGAAGGTTAAGATACCCATCCCTTTTACATGTAGTCTCATCGCTCCATAAAATTTTTCTGAAAAAATCTTGATCTTCTTGAATTCTTGTTAACATTTCATTGCAGAAAACAATCCGTGCTTGGTAGTCGCGTGGTAGCAATGTTTGTACACGTGTCACATGATAAGGATGAAGTTTAAATTTTTTCACAATACGATGTGCTGTAGATTTTGATATTCCCGTACGGCGTTCGATATCTGGCATCGAAATACTGGGATCTTCTTCCACCATGTCAAGGACAATTTCTTCAGTTACAGGATTGTTGGGTCGTCCTCTGCTCCTAGGGCCACCAACGCCAGTACCAGGTATTCTGCCCTCTGAGTAAGCTTGGTGCACTCTTGTAAATACGCGATAGTCGGGGTGACGCGCGTTCGGGTATCTCTCCCGATAAAGTGTTGCGGCAGCACTTGCGTTGCCACTACATTGTCCGTAAATGTAATGCATATTAGAATACTCTTGGGGTGTATAAATTTCACGTGACATCACACAGTCCTCTTGATATCAAAACAAATGTCCTTTAGAATGCCGAGTCGTCGCAGTTATCACCAAACAAACAAAATCCAATCAAAATGCACAAATCGAGTCCAGTAGAATGCCAAATGTAGAATTTTGTCACCGAGAATCCGAAAAACAAGAGCACATGCGATGTCGAGAACGTCGAAATACGCACTAATATTAAAATAGTTTTAACTACGGAGACAAAACAATAGCCAAACACGAATTCTACCAAACAAAGGAGATTTGTTGACCCTTTCACTCGCAATATTCCCAAGCACAGTTTGTCTCGCTCACACAGCTTAAAATTCAACTGAATGTGCCGAGCAGGTAGTAAAGTCTAATTTTAGGGTCGACAGCTCTACTTAACTGATAAAAACAAAACAATATCAGCAAATAATTTTGCAATTTTGTAATGAAACGCCTACTTTTACACATTAGTAGCTATAGCTCAGTAATTTTACCATTAAAGTAGATGCTTATGCTACTGTTTTAGAATCCTTATGATGTAGGTAATTTTTTTATGTGGTTGGCTATAAAACTCCAATACATTTTTTTTACACCACAGGTGCTCAAACTTAGCAGTAAAATAAATTTCAGAAATAAAATTCATGTTTAGGGACTACTAGTTAACTACTATCCTATGTAATTGCGTTTTTTTTAAGGTAATTTAGGAAAAGCATTATTACGGAATACGTTAATAGAAAAAAATCCGAACTAGGCCTCATGTAGCGGACGTGATGCCCACAAATGTGAGGAAAACTGGGAAATTTTTAAATTTTCCAAAAAAATTCGCAGACCGTGGACTGTTGGGAATAGATTTTTTTTTGGGGTGTGGGGCCCCACCTCCCCCCCCCCCCCGCACACGCACCTGCAGGATTATCCACCATTTCTGGGAAACCCTGTATATTAAATTTTCATCCTAACCAAAGTTAATATGAATTTTATGATGCCTCATCAATGCCAGTCGGTACTGCTGTCGAACAGATTGGTCATCACGGATTACCGTGTACTATGGCTGCCGGTCGGATGTCTCGCCATGCCAGCCTTAACGACATCATCCGGTTGCGTGACCATTGTATGAGGCCGAACTGTTCTACTAATTCTAATTAAGTTCTACTAATCTCACGGGAGTTGGGGAGACCCATTTTGTGGGACGCTACATGCATCAAATATGCATGTATCGAGGACCGAGGCTCTCCGGGGTTTTAAAAAATACTCTGAAATTCTGGTCGATGCGACGCGTGCGTGACCCGATCAGCATTGCCATACAGCGAGGTAATGCAGCCAGCGTCTTGGTGACGCTTCCAACTGGTATTGATATGGATCAGTCGAGCTAACTGTAGATTGTTTGCATCAGTCTACAGTTACTTAAATTATATTAGTAAATTTGGTTCTGTTATTTAATTGTAATGTTCATTATATGAATTCTTCATACAATTTCCATCAATTTACATAAGAATATAAGTTTATCTTAACATCGCGTTAATCTTTTTACATTACGCTAACGTATTCAATGCCCAATCTTCTGCTAAATATGCGGATAGTGGGTCGTGGGCCACGAATGTGTTAAAACGTGGTGAGTTATTATTTATTAACCCAAATATAAATATATAGTTATCGTTACCAAAGAAGTTTTGAGAAAATTCATGTTATTTTCGGCAACTTATTTAGAACGTTATGTGCTATTCCACGATCTCCGGATTAATTATTATAAATATGTTTATGTTAGGATAATGAATAACTTTGTAGAGATAACTAATGTTAGAAGCACTATAACATATTATATTACCATATAAACTAGATAAAGATTTCATGTAGGTATTTGGATTAAAAAACTACATTCTATCAAACATTTACTGCAAATCATAGATATAATAAATTCATTATATTTACTTATGTAAGCTTATTGAACTGTGCAATTATTTATAGATATGTAGGCACGCTTATAACATATATGTTATATTATATAAAATGTCATCCATACGTATGTAATGTATGTCTTTATGGCCTAAATTTAATTGGTGTTGTATTTAAATGTTGCAGTATATTAGTATACGAATATAAATAATTATCAGTGTATTAAATATTTGATGTGCTTACGTATTACAGTATGTTAATTATTTGATTCTGATACTTGTAGGCTGATGTTAACAATCTATGGACACGAACTGATAACTAGAATAAAATTGCTATCATTCTTATGGCTTCGGCGACGGATGAATTTTCCATACAAACGTTGTACCAAAATTGTAATTTGAACATATTTTCACTAAGATTAGCTATTATTTGTATTAGTTTCGTATTTGTTTAGTAAAAAAGCTTGTGGCAGGAACATAGAATATACACATAACAGCAGATCATAGTGAAAATAGGGCCATATTACAAATAATTTTGTTATTACGTTTGTATACGCCGGAGATTATTTTCATAGCTTTGTTCACAATACAATTAAAGAGTTCCATAGATAATAAAATAGTCATTATCTATGGAACTCTTTAATTGTATTTATAAGTCTTCTTACGACTAAATATGACAAATATTTAAGATTTGCACAGTCGTGTTCATAGCACATCCAATATAGCAAATCAATAATCGTCTGCAAACCAATTTAAGCCTTACATGTTGCCTTAAACTCTGTAACGCGGGACTCAACGCAGGTTGTGTTTCGAGCAAAGAACTATCATTGTTGTGATTAGAGTAACGTAACAAAATATCTTGTTTGATAATCAGATACCGGACTAGTCTAATTAAACAACTGTAATGGTACAGTTAACGACAAAAAGCAGGATCAATTTCCAAAAGCTGTTTTAGATATTACATCTAAAACTGCTAGGTAGATGATTATGATTAGGTATGCGTTTTTAATGATAGTCAATATTCAGCATTTTGTAGTTCACTGTACCTACTTTGAGCGAGTCTTTCGAAGATTAATACATAATAAACATGACTATGGCTTGGTATCTGATTGGAAAACGCCCTTTTCGTCCATGAAATGGTACCTTGATTTACGATATTCTTTTAAAATCGATATTGATAAATTAGCGTTATTGAACTTCATTTTTAATCTAACAATTTGTCGGTAATGCTTTTCATTGAATTAGTAGAAATCTATATTTTTTGTATATTTGTGTATTTTTATCGATGTTAGACAATAGGGTGAGGAGGTTGTTGTAATTTGAATTTCACGCGATAGATGCACTCACCGCTCGAGTTACCACGACTTGTATTTTGTATCGGGTGAGATTCGCTTTCTATATGTTATTTATCGAAGCATTATATTCGATTAGAAACTAAGTTAAATGTGTAGTAAGTGTGTCCTTGTTATCGGGCGGAATTAGCCAACCCGCTAGTCAGTGTTAGCGGATATTGATTGTGTGATGTGCACTTATTTGTATCGATTGAAAAATAATCAAGGTTTTTCTCTAGAACACTAGTAGGAGTGCCGTAAGGTTTTGCAACAAGGTTCATTATGCAATAATAATTGTGAGTCTTATTTGTACAGAGGTGGCACATTATATAATCAAACACGTTTATCACTATTTATTGTACCTAGTTTGTGTGTATCCATTTTTATCGTGTACGAGTATGTTTATCTATTTTCCAGCGAAATTTGATGTACCTACAATGTTAGCAAAAAACCGTAATTTAAATAACTTGTCGATTTGAGACCCTCGATTTGAAACTTGTCGCCAAGAGTTTTCGTTTTTTATGAAACATTTCACATCCAGTTTGGCTAGTTTATAGGTATAGCAATGAAGCGAGTTTTGATTGGAAATATTGATGAAGAAATTCAGTCTAACTTTCAAAGTAGGGAAAATGGATATCATCTTGTAACGCGTCGACTCTAATGCTGTGTCTCTATGATTTACTAAAAGGTACATTATATACTGTACCCTATGCTTGTAAGTTCTAAGAAAATGGCTAAAGAATTTCATCATCATGACAGCTGAGCAACAAAAGCTGAGCTCCAACTTCTGTGGAGTGACGAACTGGGGGTGGTAGTAAGCAAAACTAGCTCCTTTATTAAGGATACGAACTTTATACAAAGAAATTATCAAAGCAAATGTGTGCACAGTTAATTTCGCTCGCTAAAGCCCACGGATATGGCGTTCAAGTAATTAATAGATCATAGAGGCATAGCGTGTAGAGTATATACCACATTAGCTACAGTAGTTAACACGCGAGCTTATTTTGTAACTCTTAGATAAGCTTATTCGTTTCACTATTAAATGTCTAGGAATGTTTCGAACAACAAATTGGCGAGGGTCACAGTCCTGTGAAGTGTTTCTGTATACCAGTAACGTAAAAGGAATTTGATCTATTTGAAAGCATCATCTTGGTCTTTCAAAACACTAGATGTTTGTCTATCCATAACAATTTACCTCTAGGTACGTAGTTATTGATATTTGCTAAAGTGTAAACTAAGTAAAGTTTGCTTTGTTGGACATTTTCAAAGATTTTCTACCTGTAGATAATTGGTGCATTCACACCACTTATTTTGTTGAGATTGAGAAACGTTCTATGTTGTAAATGTGCCAGAGAAAATAATGTCTTAATCCTAACGGTATTGCGTAACTAAAAGGATATTTAGTGTGGTGTGAATGCATCAAGAGATATCTAGTCAACAAAGCAGGCACAGGATTGTGGTCCCGGGAACGTGTAACGTAAGATTATGTATTTGTTGTTGTATAAATGTTGTGAGCAGCGATTGTAAGGAGTATGGAATTAATGTCTGATAATAAACCTAGTCATGTGTTTATATTCGTGTTTTATTTTGAAGCACCCTTACTAAGTAGGTATCTGATCTGCAGCCTTATTGTCTAACTTGAACTCCATTACCAGTAAACTTCAAACCGATTACCAGTTGTAGACCCAGTCAGAATGTTGTCGATATTGTAGCTGCTGCTCTTCGGTTCCAGCTATTTACACAATACGAAAGTGACAAGCGAAGTCCAGGCTAGGTTTGAAATGCCAAACTGAAGCCGATTACGATAAGCAGTTGAGTTAGACAATAGAGCCGCTGGTCATAGTTCTATTAGATTTAGTAGTAGAGGTGTTATAGTAGTAGGTATAGAACCCTCAACTATTGGTCTGATCCATCCCTCATACAGTTTCAGGAGACAGAAGTTCAAAGGATTCATACTGCACCACACGTAGAACTTACCCTGGAAGATATTTTCCGTTTGGTACACGTGTCAAAGATAATCAATGTTGAACTCCAGAAAAACAAGGAATATTCGATCTTAAAGCCACAAGGTGTGATTTCCGAAGGTCATGGACAAATATTCCTACAGTAATCCATATTTGCAAGTCCTACTTTTTACGATAGGAATGGAGGATTTCATAAAATAATACACCATATTGTTCTCATAAATATTATTCAACATTGAGTACAGCCTCGTTACAACGCCATAACCGAACTAAAAATAATATTTACAGAGAATCTTTATAAATATAAATATGAGTCGCACGCCTGGCACTAAACTATCAATAACTTTCCACTCCGAGCATAACAGTACAAGTCATCAAAACATAATAATTTATCAACTGTTAAAACAACCCTTACTCCGCAGTTTGATCTCCAAAACGGAAATAAAATGATAAAATCGGGCTTATATTAAACCTACTCACAAAACTGTCATCTATGTAAATACAAAAATAATCTTTAACATATAATTATAGTAAAATAATTAGCTAAAAGGCCCACACAGCGCCCCACAAGGTGAAAGCCATTTTGGCAGTTGTTTCTAGAGATTCTAGAATATTCTAGAGCATCGGCTGTGTAGGCCCAACTCGCCTACACCGAGCGGCAGTGACGATAACAAAAACAAGACGAAAACGCCGAGTTAGATGGAGTAAGAACGATAACTTATTTACAAAATGATATGAATTACATTAGTTTATACAAAAAAGCGGTTCTATAACAGCATTACTAACAAAATTAATGACGAAACGGATCCAATTCGAAAAACATTTCTTTGGTTCGAAAACGTAGCACACGCTTACTTTGTCGCTACACGATACGCCGCCGCCAGTACAATGTTTTAACAATTTTGTCTCCAATTCTACTATACAGTATCAAACACATCAAAAATAAGAGATAAGTTGATAGTTTTCTCCAAATAAAAGCTCAAATACATAATGTAATTTCTATACAAAAATCAGGTCGGTATAAAAATACGATTATTATTTGTAGTACCGTATAGCGACTTCGCCAACACATTCCGATTCCGAGTTGCTATCACACCACCTAACTCTATCTTATCTAATAAGGCGGTGTGGGTCTAGCGAGAACTAAGCGACTGCGACTCAACTATACAACTGCGGTTATTCGACCAATCGATGACTTTTACGCTTTTATATGGATTTATTTGTACCCAGTAGTCTCAGTTTTAATATAGAATTGGTAAAAATGTTCCTACTTTGTATCTAAAACCTCTTGAAATTAAATAAAGTTTATTTATTTCTTTACACACTCCTTTTTACGTCGGAGCAAGGAAACGTCTGAAGCTTTAATTGACTATTTAGAAAAATAAGGTATGAAATGAACTACGTTTTGTACGTCTTTACTCTTTCATTTTGAGAAATAATAAGCGTTGACCGAGTCAGGTTCTTAAATATCAATTAAATACTTGTTATATATTTTTTCTAGTGTTAGTGATTGACTCCACGTGATGTTATGACGAAAAAACTACAACTAAACATTAAAATGCTTCTTGGTTAATAATCTCTCAATTTTGACTATTATTAGTATTGGCCCTCTATTCTGTAGTCAGGTTGATCTAGCTAGAGTGATAGAATGCCTTCAATAAGGTGAACCAGTAATCTTTAAAACAGGTTAGCATAGATTTGGTCGTATAACCGGAGGTTTGGTAATTTAGCAGTCGACAATAGAAGTGTGCGGCGCGCCGGTGACGTCATCAGATAGCGAGCGCCGCAGAGCGTTTGTCGCGGTTCTTGCCGCGAGCGACCGTGCGCGCTTTGTTGGCTGCGTTGTTTTGCAGGTGCTGCAACAAAATGTAGATGTAAGTGAATAATAGTATGTACTGTCAACATCCGAGGTGGTTTAACGATTAAACATTTTGCTGCATATTTCTAAAGTAAAAAATTTTTTTTACCGATTTATATCTATGCGTAAATAAAGTGGAATAAAAAATTATAATGTTGCACAAACACACAGCATCGCAAGTGGACCTTCGCCTATGTTCATCAGGGAATATTAAAAATGAGGATTATAATTGGTGAAATAATTTTTCAAATCGGTTTAGTAGTTTCGGAGCCTAT
>CAWVOY010000099.1:0-17886 GCA_963931895.1 Eupithecia pulchellata | reverse complement strand
GACATTACATTACGGATGCATAGTCGTATGTGCACTCACTCATTACGAATCCCTGATTAATACAGGCTAGGAGACTAGTTCCATCAGCAAATGAAAGCCGATCAGCCGTTAGCTTACCTATAAATTACATAAAAAAATATCCGCTGATTTTGGGCTAAATGATGCTGTGTGGATTGTCCAACACTATTTATTAACTACAGCTAGTCGTTAACATCGATGACCCTCTCTGTCCTTTCCGATGCAATCTTACAAAAAAGAAACTTTGTTACTTGTAACTTCACACATCTGTTTGCACTGTTTAAACATCGGCCTGCATACTCAGAAAATGTGATAAATGAAATTTTTGACTTTGCTAACTTTGAACCGTTCATATTCTTGCGCCCTTACTGAGCTAAGGTATCTCGGAACGAAATGAATTCCGACTCGACATTACATGGTAGCTTCAAAATGAATTCCGACTCGACATTACATGGTAGCTTCAAAATCCGCTAAGACGCTTCGCAAATCAGAAAGCCCTGGAGAAAAGAAAAAGTATATCAAACAAAATCAGGTAGTAGTTTTCTTGTTTTTGTGGCATAAATGGTAAGTCTTTAAAAAAACATCTTAAGTATTTTGAATAGAAGCACAACAGCTACTGCTTACATACTATAAATAATAAGAAAGATAACAGCGCTGTGAAACCCTTGATGAGCCAATGTTGTAAGATTTCAATGAGTACTTTAGATTGGTCCACACTTTACACAAGATTTTCACTAATGGAGTATGTAAATAAAATAAGCACCAAATTTCTGTAAATAATCAAATTTAATTTTTGAGTGTGAGTAGTTACAAGTCCAGGGTTCCCTGTAGTGGGCATTTCTTAATTGTAGCTGATATTGTATTACTATCAAAGCTTTATATTGACCAAAGTATTATTTTTATACATTTACAATTTGTAGCTTTGTTTTCCATTCCAGTCATTGCATTTGTGCTTAGCTTGTATGTAATTTAAGTATTTTTATAACTCAAGAATAATAAAAAATTAGGGCTCTATGTTAGCTTAAATGTTATTCTTCCATAGATCTGCTGTACCTTATTGATAGCTATCTATATTCTAATACATATGCATTTATTATTGGATCTCATTCTGTTAATTAAGACTTGTGAGCAACAAGTCCTAAATTATAAATATTGTATATCTACCTTTATTTTGTGATTCAATTCATGAGCCTCGGGACACTAGACATGGCTAGTTGGATTTTATTTTTAATTTTAAGTAAAAATTGGTCAGTGACTCCTTGTACATTACTATGGTTATCCTTAGCTAAAATTGTTTGTAAAAATATTGTTGAATGTAAAATGACAATATAATGGATGTAAGTGTATGTATGTATGTATGTGCAGAATAGACCTTTTCTACTAGCTAGTCATTAGTTAAATCTATTTATGTATGTAAATTAGATATTTATTTATTGACATTAGTATAAGTTAACTATGTGTTTATCATGTTTTTTATGGAGTGTAATAAAGATCACTTGGCAATTTATTAGTATTTTATTTCAAAACTTTTTGCCTATATAATGTCGGAAAAAATTTCAAATTAGCAGTAGTAGTAGGAAGATTTACATTTAAGAGTATACATAAAATCCAGTTCTAGTTTTAACATAAAGCTTTATTACAATTAGATCACAGCATCAGAACATAGTCCTGTAAACACCACCAACCATGTGTATCATTCCATCTGGTGTGTGCATGCTCGGCATGCGGCGGGTCGAGCCGGCTGCAGGAGCCCTAGGCCTTCACAGCTTCCTTACCACCATCCTCTTTTACTTTCTCCTCACATTCCGATTTGAACTTCTCCTGGAAATAGAGTAGATAGGAAGTCCTCACCTCACAACAATGGAACTTAAATGAAAACATGTGCAACACATTTTAAAATTACACACCAAGTCATAGATAACTTTTACAACAAGGGAACAACTGGGACATGTAGCCACTTCCTCCCCTGCCATCAGTTCTTCCTGAAAATAACATTCTAAATTAATTGAGAGAACATTTTCATTGAGAATTACGATGGTAGGAAGTAGAATGTTTTGATATTTCTAACCTTGCTGATTTGAAATTGGTCTCCGCAGGGGCAGGGATAGTAGTACATTTGTTCATCTTCATCGTACTCAAAGTCTTCGATTTCTACTTCGTCGTGGAATATAGTCATTATGTTTTTGAGCCTTTTCTCTTGTTTCGAAAACAATTTTCTCACATTTCACTAACGAAACCACCCCGCGTTTTGTTGATTTTTTCCTTGCCTTGCCTCTATGTGTTCGTTCTGTGGCATAAACATAAAAAGTTAAGGGCAGGCTTTTTCTACGGCATGAATTTAATGCTTTATTTGTCATGCATGAATAAGAAACTACTTTGACATGGGCTTGACTCTCTAGAACTCTTTAGAGTATGTAGCAAAGAATTAAAGGCATCCCTTCGGTAACAATATTGATTACAAATAAAATATATTTAATAATATTAATTATTCATAGATTAATGCTATATAGTAATGAAATATCTAATCTATGGCTTGTCTTCTTCGAAATGGCAACAATAGTGTCTCGTTGGTTGCCATTTTTCTGCCAGAGTGTCCAGTTCAGAAAAATTAAATAGTGGCGTGTGGTTGCAATGATAAAATGAGCGGTTTTACGTGAAATATTAATTAACTATTTAATAGCCAGCACAATGCCAATTATTCTTGAAAGCTATGAGACTCGGTAAAACATCGATAACAGAATCCGCTTTACCCCATCCCTTTTTATCAAATGTTAGTGTTTTGGCCAATCAGAATGTGTGACTTCTTATTATTCTGTGTAATTTTTGACATATTTTATTTTTTATACGTACTCAATGCCGAAGGATGAAACTTAGGTTAGGGTACCAATTTGAACCTGAGTCCAAACAGGAATCTATGCAGTGCTGGCAGGCAGTGGCATAAAAATGCACACCTAAGAAGTTTAGGGTGTCCAGGTCGGCCGGAAAGTATTTTGGGCTGGTCAAGGAAGAAAAGAGTATCAACACTGGAGAATAAGCCATATTGTTGGATCAACCTATAGGAAGCCATTACATATAGATAAATATATCTGAACATTAACAATTTGGAACTCACTGGTTCTAACTTGTTTAAGTCCAGATATAGACAAATAAAACAAAACAAATTACTAGCTTATCATTTTTTTGCTGACCGATTCGGATAATTGGCGATTCGGTTAATCGAAGTTCAGACAATCGGCTTTCTACTGTAAAATTCTGTAGGGCTGTATTAGAGGCTTAAGTATCGATTCACTTAGAGGCCGTCCTAAAACTATGCTGTTTCGTCCATAAAAATCTAAGATAATATATCATTTGACATGTGCAGACACAGCGGACCATGAAATAAGAAGAAGAAGAAAAGTCAACTGAAGCAGTAAGCAGTTAGTGCCAAAATTGACAACAGTGACATTGTCAGCAGTAAGCAGTTAGTGCCAAAATTGACAATAGTGACATTCATCAGACGTCAGCTCGCACACGTCATCATTTGACATTTGATTCATTTGATTTGATAATCATCATTCTTCCAGATTCATTTTTGTGAGGGAGGATGATCGCGGTGGTCTCGCTAAAATTGTTGGATAAATAATTTTTTGATCGGTTCAGTGCCCTAGATCGTGCTCGTGGTGAAATATAGTTAAGTATCAGTGCACCGGACACCGCCAAAATGTTCAGCTGGCTGAAGAAGGAAGGCGAAAAAACCGAAAGTATCGAAAATGTCGTCGAGGGACTCAAGCGGATATACCGGACGAAGCTGCTGCCGCTGGAGCAGCACTACCAGTTCCACGACTTCCACTCGCCGCAGCTAGAGGAGCCCGACTTCGACGCCAAGCCCATGATCCTGCTGGTCGGCCAGTACAGCACCGGCAAGACCACCTTCATCAAGTACCTGCTGGAGCGCGACTTCCCCGGCATCCGCATCGGGCCCGAGCCCACCACGGACCGGTTCATCGCCGTCATGTTCGACGAGAAGGAGGGCTGCATCCCCGGCAACGCGCTGGTCGTCGACCCCAAGAAGCAGTTCCGACCGCTCAGCAAGTTCGGCAACGCCTTTCTGAACCGGTTCCAGTGCAGCACGCTGGCGTCGCCCGTGCTGCGCGGCATCTCCATCGTGGACACGCCCGGCATCCTGTCGGGCGAGAAGCAGCGCGTGGACCGCGGGTACGACTTCACGGGCGTGCTGGAGTGGTTCGCGGAGCGCGTGGACCGCATCATCCTGCTGTTCGACGCGCACAAGCTGGACATCTCCGACGAGTTCCGGCGCAGCATCGAGGCGCTGCGCGGCCACGACGACAAGATCCGCATCGTGCTCAACAAGGCGGACATGATCGACCACCAGCAGCTGATGCGCGTGTACGGCGCGCTCATGTGGTCGCTGGGCAAGGTGCTGCAGACGCCGGAGGTGGCGCGCGTCTACATCGGCTCCTTCTGGGACCAGCCGCTGCGCTACGACGTGAACCGGCGGCTGTTCGAGGACGAGGAGCAGGACCTGTTCCGCGACATGCAGTCGCTGCCGCGCAACGCCGCGCTGCGCAAGCTCAACGACCTGATCAAGCGCGCGCGCCTCGCCAAGGTGCACGCCTACATCGTGAGCGAGCTCAGGAAGGAGATGCCCTCCGTGTTCGGCAAGGACGGCAAGAAGAAGGAGCTCATCAAGAACCTGGGCCAGGTCTATGACCGCATCCAGCGCGAGATGCAGATCTCCCCGGGGGACTTCCCCGACATCAAGAAGATGCAGGAGTCCCTGGCCAACCACGACTTCACCAAGTTCCACCCCCTGAAGCCCAAGCTGCTGGAGGTGGTGGACCAGATGTTGGCCACCGACATCGCCAAGCTCATGGACATGATCCCGCAGGAGGACATCAATGTTGTCAGCGAGCCTCTCATAAAGGGTGAGTCCATACATTACTATGCAAACCTGACCATTGCTCTAAGTGATATGGTGACATTTAGTGCCTTCAATTGAAGGCTGTGGTGTGATGTGTCACATGATAATTTACACAACAGGGCATTGTTACACTTTTATCTAGTGATATCTGATACCAAATTGCTGAAATCGTTTGTTCAATAACTATTACAAATGTTAAACACCTACCAACTCTTAAAATAATGAAGCGAGAGGCCTGTGTTAGTGTCACCCGAGTGCTAAAATCAATATTGCACATCCATTTATATACGGGTGACATTTATCACCCTGCAAGGATATTAGGCTGACCTTACCAGTAGCTCTAGATTTTATGAATGAATCCAAATCGGTTTATTTTAATTGGGTCCTATTATAGCAAAAACATCATATTCTTCTTGTATAATAAGATTTATAAGCTTGTTATAACCCATTGAAAGTTATTAAGAAATGGTTCAAGTGAGCGGCAGCATAGCAGGGGACGCTTATCTCGCGTCTAGTCTAGATATTGACCTGAATAATCGTTATCTCTAAGATAGCGCGCTCAAAGAACACGGCGGCGTTACCATCACCTCTGCAATTAGAGACATTAGAAGCTTGAGTTCATTGCTTGTTTAGCTCAATTTGCTCTCTTCCGTTCTGATAAGAATGTTGGCGTTCTTCGTCTAAATGTCTATTCGAAGATTCAAAGCTACTTATGTCTGGTTCAAACAAGTATTAAAAGCGAAAGTAGTTCTGTCTCTCTGTTACCTTTGTACGCCCAAACGGCTGAACTGAACAATCTTCGTCATCTTTTTTTTTCTTATCTTGTTATTCTTTAACTGCAGGCAGAAACTTATCAGTAGGGATCTTACCTTCGTATTCTGTCTTATTCGTATAATTCTATCCATCCAAAGATGGCCTGAAAGACTTTTTTCAAAGCTAATAAGCTGTAACTAGCGTCGGGTTTTGATTGTCATCTTTTGCATTTGCACATTACCGTTATTTGATAGGAGTAGGTATTATTAATTAGTTAGGTATGCATTATAACAAGAACTGTAACAAAAGACCCGGGCAATGATATTGAGCAATAAAACACGCACTTACCTAAGTACCAACTGCATCAACTGCTAATGACACGTTATTGTCGAAACAATGGCGGCGGCGCGGCGTGGCGGTGGAAACGGCTATTGTCGGCGAAAGTGCCGACGCGGCACGCGCTTGACACGTTCTTGGCTAACTGCTGCTTGTTCTGGGACTGTGTGTTTTACTCAGTTCTGCGGCTGGGCGGGCGGAGACCATACGCAAATATGAATGTAGTCTGTCTACACAAATGCCGACCAGTATTGGCTACCATCGCAGCACAATTTGATTAACAGTTTGCTAAGATAGGTACCATCCTCGCTATTAGTAAAGTACAAACAGAACAGTCGTTTTGCATTTTGTTTGTCTCATCAAGTGTTAGTATGTACTCGTAGGTAGGCGGGTACTTAAACTACCTACTAGCTCGATTACTGAGAGTACGATCAATGTATACTGTGGTACGATAGTGTCAAATGCCGTACCTACTTACCTACGATAACAACCCAATGGCGCATGGCGCCGTGATTCTTAGCTAGGTATACTTACCACTTTACCACTACATTATGAAAGGTATTATTCAGTTCAATCCATTTATTTCAGCTCTGTCCAGCCTTCCAGCTATAAGTTTCAGATAACTACTGGTACCACCCCTGACCTGACCCATTATGAATGCAAAACGATTGAAATGCTTTGCATAAGTAGGTACCCACCTAAATTATTTTTTAACTGCTTATTTGGTACCTATGGTACGAGTACCTTCCTAGTTTTGCGACAACAGGCCATAAGCAGGCCGTGTAAAAACTGCCAGAGAAGAGATTTAACGGCGCGGCGGCGGCGATAGTGGGGTTTAAGACTTGATTGATAGGTACCTACTTAATTATTGATAAATTAAATTGATACATTGAATCGAATTTTTGTAACACCAACCTAAGAAATATACTTTTACAAAGAAAATGATAAAGAGAGAAGTAAGGTGTGCGAGTGCGTCATTAAATATCTTGTTAATTTCGTTAGTTTCTGAAAACGCCAGCGTCGCGTCGTCGGCAAGACGAGGGTCGCCGCCGCCGCCGGCACCCCGTGACCTCCATTGTTGTTTTAAGGCGCATACAGGAGCGAATGACCTTGAGCAATTTGGGCGGGGCTATGGTTTCGGCCCGCACCCTTCCGCGCGCCCCCCGGCGCCGCCGGCGCCGCATAGCCAAGAAAATGAAATAGATTTCGCGCGTAAGCCGCAAAAGATAAGTAGAAATCCTTCATGGCCGCGCGGCGCGGCGTGGTAAACCAAGCCGGCTGACACGCGATAATTGCGGGTTCAATTCCCACTGCGGGATATTTTTTTACAAATTGTCTATCTTTATTTATGTCTGTGCTGTTCTTGTGAAGCTAAATAAATGTATCTTTGTCTTTAAAATTCTGCAAGTATTTGTTCTTGGTCTGAGAACAGAACTCGGTACTTTAGGTAAGTAATAAGTATGTATGTTACCGCCTTACCGCCTCTTGTTACTACCCGCGCGGCGCGGGGCGTTCGCGTTGTAGGTAATTTCCTTCTAAACTAGCCTATATTCCAATCATTGGAAAGTTTTATGCAAATCAGTTTAGTAGTTAGGTACATGGTAACAAGCTTCTCTAATTTTCAATGTTTGTAGGATATCAATGATAGGTAGGTTATACGGGTGGAATAATTTGAAACAATAAATCTCTGAGCTAAAGGAAAAAGGTCATAATGGACCAAGAGAAAAAAATTACCATTACATGGTATTTACATATATGTAGGTTTTTACACCTATTCAAAGAAATGATGCCAGAAATCGGATGTAAAGATTTGATAAAACAGTAAATTTCTAAGCAAGAGGAGAAAGGGCATCCTGGACCAAGAGACAAATTTACTTTTATATAGTAGATTTTTTTTCTTTTATTTTCTTTCTGCTGTTTTTTAGGGGTTTGAAACCGAGGTCAAAACCCTAAAAACCAGCAGAAAGAAAACAAAAGAAAAAAAATCTACGATATATAAATTTTGTCTCTTGGTCCAGGGATCCTTATGACTTTGATTCTGTTTTGTGTTTTGAATCCATAATATTTCAGAAACTACTGCAGCTATTGACTTGAAATTTGAAATAATAATACATTTAGTGCGCCCGCACAGATTTATAGAAAAATAAATAAAAAATTAAAATGAAGATTTTCAGTACAAATTTTGAAATCGAAATTTTAAATGGGACCTACAGAAATTAAGGTGGTATGAAATGAAAGGTACTGATTTGTGCATTTCGTTTTGGAAATGGTCGAAAAAATTACCATTCCCCCTCCCCCCCCACCTATCTCCGAAGATTGCAGAGCGATCGATGTAAAATGTACCAAGTATTTGAAGATATGGATCTATATTTTACAGGAAAAATATAAAGAAGTCTGTAAAAATAATACTTTTTGAAATATGGTCAAAAAAGGGCAGGAAAATTTTCTAAAGGGGTGACTACCAGAGAAGTCTGTTAACATAACTACTTTTAAAAATTATGGTCAAAAAGGGGGGGGGGGGATTTCTAAAGGGGAGACTACCCCCGTCGAGTGGGGTGGGGTATCAATTTGCACATTCCAAAACAGTTTTTGAAATTTCAAAAGGTTTTATACTTTTCGAAATATTTTGATAAAGGTCGAAAAATTGGCCATTTCTCCCCCTCTATCTCCGAAGATTGCAGAGTGATCGATATAAAATGTATAAAGCGTTTGTAGATATACAATGTGTCTGGTCACCGGTGTCGGAGACTTTGGGGAGGGGGGGGGGGGGGTGATATACGGTAAATTTTATCGAAAAATCACTATTCCTATTTTTTTTCTACCTCCATTGCAAAATGGCAGCCATTTTGTTTTTTTTTTTGCCTCGAAGCACGGGTGCTTGTACTGATTTAGCTATAGCTACCCATGTAGAGGTCCTAGGAAGACGATAGAGAGCTCATTTGATAGCCAATAATGTGGACAATAAAGGAGTGATAACATTGTTTCCATTTCCATTTTATAATAGAGGAAAAAATAATTTATCCGACCCGTAAAAATACTCGTAAATAAAAAATACCCGTAAAAACGCGATAAATACCTACCCGTTATAATAGTAATTATGATTTCAGATCTCGTAAGTTTAAAAATATCCGAGCTCTAGGAGATGAAAAAAGGCTATGTACCATTTTTACCCAGTCTCCTTTACATTTTGAATCCCATTCCCATTTCATAACAGTAAGTAAGGTGGGGGTGTACCTACCTAGTGCTTCACTTTGGAGAGTCATAGAACTGTTGCAGCCATACTAGAATTCTGAAGACGATCATGAACCGCGTTAGGAAGAATGCCGTACGTACATATTTTATTTCGTCGTCGCATAATACATCATAGCTACCTACCTAATATTAGCTACCTACCTAAGCGTAATGGATGTTTTACCTGTAGCAAAACATTTTCACTCCAGTTTCAACTTGTCCGGTCACTGTAAATCTATAAATAAATAATAATGTAAGATCTATACTAATATTATAAAGAGGAAAGATTTGATTGTTTGTATGTTTGTTTGTTTGAATTGAATAGGCTCCGAAACTACTGGACCGATTTGAAAAATTCTTTCACCATTAGAATCCTAAATTTTCCGTGATGAACATAGGCTATATAATATTTTCAAAAAAGTTAGGGATCCGCATGAAAAATTTAATAATTGAACCGTGCGCTGTATATTCAAACTCTTTTTCTATTATGGCGCGTCAGACAGAATAGAAAAAGAGGTTGAATATTATAGCGAACGGTGCTTGCTTTTTCTCTACGGCCAGTGTCAGTTATGGAGTGTCGAGTCAATGTCAAAAATCCCAACGCTGTTAGAAAAAGTAAGGGATCCGTATGAAAACTGTGAAACCCATCGTATTAGTGTGTATAATTTCTGAAATATTTGTTTAATACCCGTGCGAAGCCGGGGCGGGCCGCTAGTTAGTAATAAAACAAATAAATGGGTAGGTCTAAGGAGTATTTACTTACATTGTCGTTCATTTGTTCCTACCTAGTTTAGTACCTACCCGATCTCCTAAAATAAATATACAAATATGTTAAATCTACATAAGATTGCTAATAGGTAGTTACAATAAGTTTAAGATAATGTTTAAGACGCTGGACTGGAAAGACAAGGGCATCAACATAAACGGCGACTACATCTCACACCTGCGATTCGCTGATGACATAGTCGTAATGGCGGAGTCGCTAGAGGAGCTGAACCGGATGCTGGACAGTCTAGCTTCAGCCTCCCGATGTATCGGTCTTGGCATGAATTTGGATAAAACCAAAGTCATGATCAATGCCCACATTGATCCAAGACCGGTGATCGTACATGGCCACCTTCTCGAAATTGTTTCTGAGTACACTTACCTCGGGCAGATTTTGCAGTTGGGTAAAAACAATTTCGAGAAGGAAGCCAAGAGGAGGATCCAGCTAGGCTGGGCAGCGTTCGGAAAACTACGTCGAGTCTTCTCGTCATCCATACCGCAATGTTTGAAAACGAAAGTTTTTAATCAGTGCGTCCTACCAGTCATGACCTACGGAGCTGAGACGTGGGCACTCACGATAGGGTTGGTCCACCAGTTCAAAGTCGCTCAGCGCGCTATGGAAAGAGCTATGCTCGGAGTTTCTCTGAAGGATAGGATTCGTAACGAATACATCCGACAGAGAACTAAAGTCATCGACATAGCTCAGAGAATTAGCCAACTGAAGTGGCAGTGGGCCGGCCATATTTCGCGAAGAACCGATAACCGCTGGGGTAAACGTGTTCTTGAGTGGAGACCGCGACTCGGTAAACGTAGTGTAGGACGCCCTCCGACCAGGTGGGATGACGATCTGCGAAAGACTGCTGGCAGATGCTGGATGCGACAAGCCGAAGACAGGGCGCTATGGCGCTCATTAGGGGAGGCCTATGTCCAACAGTGGACTAACATAGGCTGATGATGATGATGAGTTACAATAGCATAAATTTTCTAAAATAACGAGCTTTCAGAGCTCTGGCTTTCTTCAGCTTACTGATCTTCGGAATTTTCAATATTTTACAAACTGTCTTACACCAAATAAAGCGTCCATGCGCGGATAACTTTGAATAATAAATAAAGCGTCTATGTGCATCAATATAGCATTATAGTAAAAAAGCAAAAGTACGCCTCGCGCTCACCTAGAGCGCGAGGCAGACGAACACAACCTCCCCGTACGACAGTCAGGGTTTCACTGCCGCCCGTCGCCCGCGCAGACTACCTTCAAAGGTTACCGCCCACTAATCATACGCCAAAATTTAAAATAATGATTTTCTATGTGAAAAACCGTCGTATCACAAAATCATACGTTCAGTTTGAAGATAAAGTCTTTGCCGACATGATGGTGAAAAAAAAAGTATAAAATTCTAAGTAGTTTAGAAGTAGATACACTTTTTCAGTCAGAAACAGCTCCACTTTGTGATTTTTTTTCACCAGGTAAACGAGCACGTAGAACATTTTTGTACGTTCACTTTACAGATAAAAGGTCAATGTATAACATATATTTTTTTCAGCCCATAAAATTGACTACTCTAGGAGGAGAAAGCCTCCAAAGAGGAGCAATCAGCTACTGTATGCGCCTTAATACGTAGGTATATTCATTTGGCAAACCGCCTTCAACATTTTTTGCGATTTCAGAGGTTATCCAAAAATCTTTCGTCTCCGAATGGCACCGGCGCGCGGGCGCGCCGCGCCGGCGTAAATCGTTTTAGATTTCCAGTCTGTGAGCTGTCTTTCCTTTTCTCTATGGATCTTTTTAATTCATACTTGAGTGACAGGATGCTTCATAAGCATACATAACACATTCATGGGGAACGGTCTTGGTGATCTGTAGATTCAATGGGTGTACAGCAGGGGTATATATCCTTTGAAAAAAAATCCTGTCTTATAAAAAAAATACATTCTGACCCCTTCAGATCCCCTTAAGATTCTGAGAACTGTACGCCAGTGCCGGTGAAAGCCTCTTCAAAGCGTTTCCAATCAGCTCTATTTCCAGCCGCTGGAGATGACCAGCCTAGCTCCACTAAAGTCTCATTCATTATCCTTTGATCACAGCTCCACTAAAGTCTCATTCATTATCCTTTGGATCACATTCTTAGCCCGTGTCTTGTTTCGAATGGGCTTGTTTTTGAAACGGTCTTTTAGTTCTAACTAACCCAGTGAAGCTTCTCCCCTTTCGGCTTTGACATACTCTTAGTTTTTCCAATATTATTTAGTGAGCCCCAGGTTGGCAGGCGTTATTGTGAGATGATATTGTTATGTTAGGTCCTTGTTAGGTCGATGTTCATTGCCTTAGTCTTCAGTTGTAAGAGCATATTGCCCTTGAAGACCTCTTCGACCACTATTTGTTCCATTTATTTTTCATTCTATGATTAACTTGCGCATACCTTTATTCTAGCGTGTTTGTGGCTACAGATATTTGGGTTTTGTTTCTGCAGGTCATCATTTGACATATTTGCTTACAACAATAGCTCTACTTTCTGGGAATGGGACTGTATGCGCTGTATTCTAGATCTTCGGCTTTTTTTTACTTTTAGTCCAGGTCGTCTGCAAACCTTAAATGAGTAAGATAGTTACCATCACTCGTTATTCCTATTTTGTTCCCAAGTGCACTGCACTGCACATACCTCGTCATGATAATAGACTGATGGTATATTGATCTCCTCGTAGATACAAAAATACCATCAATAGCTTAGCTACTGTTCGTTTACTTTTAAATAGAGCCTATGAATGAAGTCTGTTATTGGCTAAAGTAAAGTGTGAGGCAATAGACGATTACGCAAGTCTTTCACAGTCCACGGATCGATATCGATGAATAACGTCGCTAAGCAGTTTCATTACTTGCAGTTTTCAGCAAACAGCCCGAGTCTCGCTGTTGTCCAAAAACCTGCCTTATCTCTATTATCCTTAAGTTGTAAACGCGTGTTATCGCTTACTATGGAAGTATGTTTCCACGTACTCGTCACGATTGTAAGCAATTGCGAAACAACTAATTTTATATCAGGTAACCCTCGGTTAGCTACCTGCGGTGATGAAACTCGAAAGAATCTTCGTATTATTCATCCATCATGCACCGATCACTAACTATCTACCTATTCCAGTTGCATTTCCTCTATGAACATGCGCCAGTTAAACACCATAGGCCAGTAAAGAAGTATCAGTGTCAAATCGGCAGAGAACCAGATAATCGCAAGTTCCCTTACGATCTGCTTACGATATAGGTACATACCCGTACCTTATATCGAGCCTTTCGAGGGAGTTACAATCACATGCAAATACCTATTCTATAAAATAGGTGTACTGACTCATTTATTTGTTACGTTCAGTTTTTTTTTGGATTAGTTCTCACTGTCCGCTGTATCCAAGTGTCGTGTCGTGTCGTACGTAAGCCCGCGCTTCATATCGCACCTCCTGCCCCTCCCGCCCCCGCCCCGTTTACCTGCGTTACTCAGTGATAATGTGTCGCACCTGTGTGATCGCGACCTTGGCGCATTATTGTTGTTATCTAGGCTCAATGGCTCCGTCCATCGGCCCATTCAACATGCCATGCAAAGCCTCCTACTATCCTTATGATCTATAATAGCACGTTGATCATTTTCATTATAGATAATTAAAACCAGACGTGGATTTCACTGTTTTATGAGCATAACAAGCTTAGTAGGTAGGGCTATAAAACTGAAAGCATAAACTTTCATTCGGTCAATATTAATGTTAGGTATAACATGAATGTTAATGGAAGAGCCATTTGATTTATCATAATGTGTGCCGTCGCCGCCGGCCCCCGCTGCCGCGCCGCGCCGTGCCGACTGTCCGGTTTCGTTTAGATATTCGTTTTCTTACTCTCGTCCATAAATTAGCTTATTCTAATTAAGTCATTAATGGTCTATTTAAAATGTATTGACTGTCGCTATTCAGTATTGTTACGTCACTGGGCTTCCTTCCGTGTCTAAACAGCATTTAAACACTCTTTCCTAATTCTGACCTCATGAAAACGTACATTGTCTTTCGCACGAACTTATGTACAACGAGAGTTTCGTACTATAATACTATACTGTGCAATCATAATCACTAGTCTATTCTATGTATACTAGTTATACTTGATGATGATCATCTTACATTTGGAATTTGATAATTTTATTTTAATTTTATAACACTAATGTAAGTTCATGAATTTCTTTATTTTAGTTATTTATTTATAACTGATAACGTAAACCACTTACCTACCTAACTTACATAATTAGTCGGAAAATAGAAGTTTGTAAGATTTGATTTGTAAGTAATTTTAATTTAGCACAATTTGAACCCAATAATTTCCAGCATGCGTGAGCAACAATACAACAACTGGAACATTCTAGAATCTTACCTAGGTTCTAGAATGTTCGAGCCAAGTCCAGAGTCCGGAGTCTAGTCCGTCGTCGTCTATCCGAAGTCCACAGACCGCGTGATGGTCGCTCGTCGTCGGTGGAACCGTTAGGGATCCATTCGGCAGTCTGTGCATGTGCGTTCTAGCTTTCACACCCAAACTGTTGAACACATACAGTTTTATTGTTATGGTCGTTCGACCACGTCTCGCAGATGGAATGTTACTAATGTTGATACGTTTGTCGTTGGCAGGTGTGATCACCACACTCTTAAAAAAAATGCGAAATTTTGGATGTATTTTACATTATTACATGGATATTACTGTTTTGCAACTACTATTGTGTTTTTAGATTTGGAATAAATTTACACCGCAATCAGTTCCTATGTTAAATCTTCTATGAGATGAGATATAAATAAAAAGCATTCTAGACCGAGTTTACCCTACCTACGTATTACTCGTTAACTTATAGAAGCATATATTAAAGTAAGGTCTTAAGTCAAACTGTTAAGCTCTAGTTAAACAACCAGTGATTCGAATCATTTGTGTTTTAAAATCAGTTTTTCACCTAAATAAAATGATCTTTCAAAGCTGTCATAGTAACAACGAAGCGCGCGAAACCGCGGGCAGAAATTGGTAACGGAATCAAAATGATTCCATGAATTGCTTGTTGAGCGTTGACGCAATCAAAATGAATCATAAAATGTGATTCGCCTAATTACGTATCGAACAGCCTCAAGTGTTGTCATGTAATGTTACGATGAGGCATTTGCTTCACAGCGGATTTCAGTACTTCCTCTTAGATAAGAGCAGCAGTACGCCGGTTCAGGAACCGCTCGCGCTGCTCTAAAGCCTAGTTCGGACTACTTTAGTAATTTAGTAAAGTAACGTGTAATTTAGTGGCTAATCTACTCGCTACTGCACTGAAATCGTTCGCATTACGGTCCAGTATAGTACACAAGTAAGTGGTGTTTCGCAAAATGAACGGGCTGCAAACGCAATAGAGTGAATAATCTGATTAAACTAATCGGCTATTTTAGAAGAGGTGGATGAGGAAATTTGTTTGATTAAGAAAAAGAAGTTATGGGTACGAAAATGGATCAATAGAAGAGATACACTAGGAGCTACTAATTGTCTTCTGAAGGAATTAGCATTGGAAGATCCTAAAGAATACTTCGATAGTTTGAGAATGTCCGAAAGTTGTGTGAATTTTCTGTTAACGAAAATACATACACTCTCAAATTCAGCGTAAAGATACAATTTTGAGAAGTCTACTAATGAACTCGACTAATCAATAGGTTCGGACTTGTTTTGCCGGTGAACCAGTAAGCACGGACGCGTGGTGGGAGGCGCTACTCGCCCGATAAAAATAGAGTAAAATGGATCGACTCGACTTAATCGTTCACTAAACTACTCGACTAAATTTTTGTGGTTCACACACATTTAGCCACTAAATTACTCGGTACTCTACTAAATTAATAGCCTAGTCCGAACTAGCCTTTACTCTCAGCTAATCGCCGACGGCGCTGTAAGCGGCGCACGCGCGGAGTGCCCTCTGCGCCGCGCCGCGCCGCCGGCCGCCCCGCCCGGCACGCGCTAGTCACCACTATTACCTACTGGAGTCGACGCGACGGTACTCGGTACTCGGGTATTCGCATAGCCACAGATTAGACATTGTTACTTCGTAATGGCGTTAATGCGGAAACGCTATTTAGGGCGCGCTGCATGCGCCATCTCACTTGGTGTAGGTTAGCCTACCGGTTTACTTAGAATATGATAATCACCCTTCTATTTCTTTAAATTTCTCCGGGAATTTAATGTGAGCAATAACTTTTATGGCTCTACCGATTATGTTAGGGGCTACCTAAATGAAAATGGTGTCGACTCTACCATCAGTTTAAGTGGACTCTACGTCAGTTTGTGTAGACGCTATCATCAGTTTAAGTGGACTCTACGTCGTCAGTTTGTGTGACGCTATCATCAGTTTAAGTGGACTCTACCGTCAGTTTGTTTAGACTCTTCCATCAGTTCGTGGCATCATTGAAATATTTACGTTACGGCACCTCTTAGAGCTCCGTGCTGGTTCGGCTGTCACCGTGCAGCGAGCGACAGTAAGTGAGTACACTAGAGTTTACAAGTCGTGGACATACAGATAATCCTAAAAAACTTCCAAGAGTCAGATAAATATAGTCAAATACACTAACACTGCCCTGGCTACCGAGAAGGAAACTGGTCAAATACCCTGTTTGCTGTGACAGTTTATGAATAGAGCTCGTTTCTACAATGATGAGGATAGTTTGCGTCTGAATAGAAATCAAATCTGACTTAGGTATAACTGGTGCGTGCACCTAGTATAGAGGTATAACTGGGTCACAATGATACTGTATGTTAGTTAACTGGTCGGCAGTTTTTCGTATTTATGTACGTGTTCGTGTCTGATTGTAGTGAACATATTTAGTGCGCTTTCTCTAGTTGAGTCATACTCACTCACACAGCACAGCACATAGTGCGGCGTGCTGTGCGTGCTGCGAACGAACCGCGCTCTGCAGCATGCGAACATTCATTTCAGGCAATATTATTGTTACTGAGTCCGTAGTGTTACTGATTGAAGTGAATTCAGATTCAATAACTTTATTTCTTTAGGCTTACAAAATAAGCACTTAGACAAGTCAAATTTCAAACAGATAATTATTAAAAATAAGAAATAATTTGTTATTGATTTTTCTTCACTTCAATTTTTTGTCCACTAGTGGAAGAAGTGAAAAAGAAACCACAAGTAAATTCATATAAAACTTATGTGTCTAATACAATTTTTGTTTTGCTTTCTCTGTCCTGCCTGAGGTCGTCCATTTAAGGATAGGACAGTGATTTCCCGATATAATATGATGCGCAACCGGCGTGTGGAGAGAGCGTGGGGCGCCCGCGACGACCTGCAGCGCTCTGTCAAGGCTAGCGCGTGTCTGCGGCGCCGCGCACTCGCCGGCGGCTATGAGAGCGGAACTAATACTTTCTCCGCCTCTTATTGTCGCTGTTCTGCTCTTCCGTCCGTTGCTGTTAGAATAATTAGTTGAGGTTAACCAATAACCTGGACTGCAGGCAATGGAAGCAAAGAACGGTTACCGCTTTGAACAGCGTGAGTTCTGTAGGAAATCGTAAGGTCCTACTAGTTCCTTTATATGTCGGCTCCTGTAACACTGTATAACCAAATTATTATACCACAAAATGACGCTACGTGTTAAGCATTTAATGAATAATCTGTACAGCTCTTTTAGCCGCCTGTACCCATTCAACCGTGTACCATAAGAACCTACTCGTCGTATGCGATCAAACTGGTTTAGCTCCTAGCAAACGCAATAAACTATGCATAAATAATTTCATAATGGCGTTGCGTACGTTGCCCTTGAGTGGTGCTATTGCTAGCAAAATATCAGACGAAGGTATATAGATAGTGTTTAATAGGTTTTTACTTAAA
>CAWVOY010000098.1:0-21126 GCA_963931895.1 Eupithecia pulchellata | reverse complement strand
ACAAACATTATAGCAGAAAAATGGCGATACGTAAAATCAAACGATAACCCAGGATTGCGCAAACCGTTATGAGCAACAACTTGAGGATCACGTACTATGGTGGCGAGGTCCGTCGTGGCTGCAAACATATAAACACCATAATAATAACCATACCATGCGAGCCTTAAGCACCAATTAAAACGAGACATCCGGCTCCAAAACTTACCTTCGAGGAATACAGCGCTGGTTACGCTCGCTCTTATTTCCTGTATACACGCAACTCAAGGACAAACGCGTATGAACTACCGCCATCTCCGTAGCTAGTGTCTAGCTCGTGTAGCATAGCATTAGTATTAGCAGTGTACCTGGTGGTCTACAAAGACTTCCGATCGAAGGCAATGTCCGTATCCCATAAACTGCAGGAGGGACCTCCCGCCGGCGCCGCCGCGCCACACCCGACACCTATTGAGGTGGGTGCACGCACAGGCAACCACCTCAGGTATTAGGCATTTTTTGTATGGCTTTCGCGACAACAGCGACAACTTTCCAGACAATTTCATTTTAGCGACAGTGTTAAAGCGACAGTGTCAGTAAATATAAATTTAAATTGAACTCATCGACAATGGGAAAGCAAAAAGCATTTCATATAGTCAGAATATACAATACTAGCGGCCCGCCCCGGCTTCGCACGGGTATTAAACAAAAATTTCAGAAATTATACACACGAACACGATGGGTTTCACAGGTTTCATACGGATCTTTACTTTTTTTAACAGTTTTTGACATTGACTCAACATTCCAAAACTGACACTGGCCATAGAGAAAAAGCAAGCACCGTGCGATATACAACCTCTTTTTCTATTCTGACGCGCCATAATAGAAAAAGAGGTTGAATATACAGCCCACGGTTCAATTATTGAATTTTTCATGCGGATCCCTAACTTTTTTGAAAATATTATATAGCCTATGTTCATCACGGAAAATTAAGGATTCTAATGGTGAAAGAATTTTTTAACTCGGTCCAGTAGTTTCGGAGCCTATTCAATTCAAACAAACAAACAAACAAACATACAAACAATCAAATCTTTCCTCTTTATAATATTAGTATAGATACAAGGCATCAGAATATACAAGGCTTACCCAGCAAAACCCTAGAATTACAATTATTTTTAAATCATTTAAATGTAGATGTTATGTGTATAACAGAACACTAGATTGTAAAAATCAGTTACTTCCTTTTTATCCTAGCTATTGTTTTGCAAGTTCTTTTAAAAGAAACGCTGGCTCTCTAATTATAGTTAAAAATAGTAATAATATAAAGAAAGGAAAGATATTGTAAAACTCTCAATTGAAAGGACTATCGAACTTTCTTGTGTGGAACTGGAGCGGCATATCGTAGTGTGTGTTTATCGCCATAAGATAGTAACCAAGTTCAGGAATATACCTACAGGCCTATCACAGAGAGCCGTATTAAGAATTTTCAAAGTAAAGTTGAACTAAGCTTAGCTAATATATCTTGCTCTGATGACCCTAATGATCTTTATGCTAAACTCTTGAATGCTATAAACAAAGAACACAGTGAAATATTCAAACTTAAAACATGCTCAGTGAGAGACGGTCGGCTTCACTGATTGGGCCACTCCCGGCATTCATAGAAGTAGGGATAGACTATACGATCTTTATAGTGATTGAAAAGCTATGTTACATGATCCTGCTTTTCTCTTGTATGTAACCAACTACTCTAAAACATTTAAGAAAGTCTGCAATACAGCAAAATGTCTATTCTTGAAGAATAAAATACTAATTTCATCAAATAAAATAAAAGCAACATGGAGACTAATAAATAACGAAACTGGTAAATCAAAGCCATGTAATAGAGAAATAAGGTTAAAAGTTAATAATTCAATTCTTATACAAGAACAAGATATTGCCGATGCTTTTGATGCATTTTTTTCTGATATCCCTAAAGTTGTTACCCGTTCTCTAAACTCCTCACCCTCATTGTCGGTTGAATTGTTAGAATCATCTGTTGCAAAATGTAATGAAGTTTTTATCTTTAGTCATGTAAATGCTAATGATGTAGTGAAAACTTTTAAATCAATTAATATCAAAAATACAGAGGATCTCTGGGGTATTTCAACGAAAGTACTAAGTTCAATCATGAAGGAAGTGGCTCCTTGTTTGGCCTTTATTTTCAATAGTTGCGTCGACGCAGGAGTTTTTCCTGATCTCATGAAATATAGTAAACTTGTTCCTCTTTATAAATCTGGTAGCCACACTGATCCGGCCAATTACAGGCCTATTTCCATACTTCCTGCATTCAGCAAAATTTTTGAGAAAATAATTCTCACTCTGTTAACCTGCCACTTTAACGTTAATAGGTTATTCCATAAAAATCAATTTGGCTTCACCAAAGGTAGATCGACAACAGATGCAGGTACAGTTCTATTAAAACATATATTCGATGCTTGGGATAAAGCAAAAAACGCTATTGGTATATTTTGTGATCTTTCTAAAGCTTTTGATTGTGTAGATCATGGCACTTTAATTAGCAAATTGAAACACTATGGAATTGATAACAAGGCACTGGACCTTATGCAATCATATCTATCTGATAGAGTTCAAAAAGTTGATATTGGTAAAGAAAGATCTAGAGGTTCGAAGATCGAATTAGGTGTTCCGCAAGGATCAGTATTAGGCCCATTTTTATTTTTAGTCTATGTAAATGATCTCCCTTTTTTAGCAAAAGATTTTTGTGATCTTATTTGCTGGTGATACCTCGCTGGTTTTTAAAGTTGACAGAAATAAATATAAATAAGACGATGTAAATAAGTACTTCTCTTTCACAAATACTAGATTGGTTCACCGCCAATAATCTCTTACTCAATGCTAAAAAAACCAAATGCATAAAATTCATGTTACCAAATGTAAGAGATTTCCCTACTAAAATTATGCTAAGGGATGAGATAGTTCCTCTTGTAGACTCTACCATTTTCCTAGGGCTACATATTGATTCCTCTCTGCAATGGAGACCGCAAATTGATGCTCTCGCAGGCAGACTTAGTTCAGCAGCCTATGCAGTTCGAACAATTAGATATTTACCGATGAAGATACAGCTAGGTTAGTTTACTTCAGTTTCTTCCATAGTATTATGTCGTAGACATACCGTCATCGGGCATCCAACCAAGCAGTATCTGTGTAACTTTTATCTGTAATAACTCTTGATAATAATTGTTAAAAGTGTCGCGAACATCACAAACCATACATCGTTAGACGCGTCTAGTTGCGCTCTATCGAATACCATAACAGTACAGTGTCAGTAAGCAAGTTTTGCGAAATAAATCAAGGAAAAAGTGACTGTTCTGCACTCAATATTTCCTAATTGAGGGCAGTTTGAAGAAAGTGGTGAGTTGTCCGCATAACTCTCATTGCTAACAACCTTCAAAACTCTATCAAAATCTATCAACAACGAAGCACCTGTACGAAATTTTCGGCCTTTGCGTCATAGCAAAGCTGGCGTAGGCGTTCGGTGGACAAAATTTTATTGCTACACAAATAGGAAGAAGAAATCGGGCGTTCGAATCCTTGTGAAGGCCTACTTTTTGCTTTTTGTGGAAGTTTGTACCCCTATGTGATATTATTTTTTGGCAACTAAAGGACGCAGGACCGTTTCAAAATGATCTGCATGGCTTGTAACACAAAACTTACCCGGCTGGACAAATTCTTGGAGTGTAGCCTATGTCACTCTGCATATCATAGCGAGTGCCTCAACATAAGTAAAGAGCAATTCGCTGGGTTAACAAATGAATTTCGAAGGAGCTGGAGTTGCCCTTCATGTAACAGTATTACCAGACGCACCAAGTCTAATCTAAGCACTCCTGTCCGCCAGGGTCAGGTACCTACAGGGGAAGACTCAATGAACATGTCTTGCGACTTAGTGAACCGTTCCCCACTACTCACTCAGAATGAGGACAACCTAGTCACGATGGATAAGATCAGCGCAGTATTGGAAAATACCCTTGACCAAAAGCTAAGCTCATATCTGTCAAATTTTATAGAAAATTTTCGAAAAAAACTGATAGAAGACGTCAAAAAAATGGTTAACGCTGAAATGGAGTCGGTGATGCAACAACTGAAAAATGATTTTACCTCTACGACAAACTTTATGAGTGAAGAGCAGACCACTCTAAAACAGGAAATAGAGAAGAAATCACAATCCATGAATAAACTTGAGAATGAAAACGCGCATCTCCGCAGTGAAGTCAGCTTATTAAAAAATCGCCTTTCTGCTATGGAGAAATTATCTCGTAATAAGAATTTAGAGATTCAAGCGGTTCCTGAGAGTCGAAATGAAAACCCTTCTGCTATATTTCGCAGCTTATGCAAGACGCTTAGCTTAAACATCAACGAAGACCAGATCTACTCATGTCATAGAGTTGCAAAGATGAATAGTTCTTCCGATCGGCCGCGCAACATCCTTGTTTCACTTGTCAACCCGCGACTGCGTGACGAGATTCTTTCGGCGTGCCATCGGTACAACCGGGCACACAAAGACGAGCCGCTCAATACGACGCACCTCGATCTTCCTGTGAAGCGGCGCCCGATCTACATCAACGAACATTTATCACCGGAGTGCAAAGCTCTACATGCGGCCGCAAGGAACGCAGCTAAGGTAAAAAAGTATAAATATGTGTGGGTGAGATATGGTCGTGTCTACGTGCGTAAAGAAGACAACGCGGACTGCGTCCTTATAAAAAACATAGAGTCCCTTAACAAACTTTTATAATAATTTATTACTTTATTGATTGTATAATATTTTTAAAAATTTTAGATTATTTAATTTTGATTTTATCCTTGTGTAATTTAGTAACTATCCTTCTTTGTTTTTAACTATTCTAATTTGTATACCATAGCAATGTTGATTTTCTACCAAAACGTTAATCGAATAAGAACTAAAATTAAAGAATTTTATCTTAGCGTACTGAACTCTGATTATGACATTATCTGTTTAACTGAAACGAATCTCAACGATAGTATTTTTGATGACGAACTTTTTGACTCTAGGTACAGTGTAATAAGACGAGATCGATTTGCATCTTGTAATGGTAAGACCGAGGGCGGAGGTATTCTTATAGCAATAAAAAAAACCATAAGCTACATTCGTCAGAACTCATGGGACTGCGAGGTGGAGGACTTGTGGATTAGTGTTCTCCCTAACTCAGTCAGCAGTATCAAATTTAATATTTGCTTATGTTATTTACCTCCTGACTTACCTCTGGCATTTTTTGAGAAGTTTTATTCCAATCTGCAAAACGTTGTTCACAATACTTCTTCTGGTGGTGAATTCTTATGTTTAGGTGATTTCAACACACCCGACATGCAGTGGTCACTCTCGTCTGATTCCACAATGATTGCTGGTAACTTCCAAGGGCAAAAAGCTAATTTACTTGTAGATGCTACTTTGTCATGCAATTTTTTTCAATTTAATAACATACCTAACAGCAATGGCCGTTACTTGGACCTAATTTTTTCAACCCTTCACACTATTCGGGTATGCGATGCCGAACCTTTGAGTCGTATAGATAATCATCATCCTCCCTTGTGTGTTGACATACCTTCTACTAAAAACGCTAATAACAGCTATTTTAAAAGTAAGAAACAAACTCGCCTTAATTACCGTAGATGTAATTTTCCTGACTTGTGTAGAGATCTAGAATCTATTGACTGGAGGGATATTTTGACGCTAGAGCGTCAAGTAGCCCCTTCTGTCGATATAATGGTATCAGTTTTCTACGACAAACTTATGGGCATAATCAAGCAACATACCCCAGTCACTAGAGATGACACTTACATGTTCCCGCGCTGGTTCTCACCTGCCCTCAAACGTAGTCTTAAGGAGAAAGCTAAATTTCACCGTCATTTTAATACTTTTAATAACCCTCGAGATTATGATACATACTCCCTGCTGCGCCGTAGATGTAAAAAATTAATAACTAATGATTACAATTCTTTTGTTTCATCGGTAGAGTCGTCGCTAGATAATAATATCAAAAGCTTTTGGCGTTTTGTTAATGAAAAAAAATGCTCGAACGCCATTCCTGAAACACTCAAATATGGTAACTTAATTTCATCTGATCGACAGGAAGTGTGTGAGCTCTTTTCGAAATATTTCAGCTCGGTTTATGAAAAATCCGAACAACTTATAAGTTTAAACTTGAGTTCAAATTACCGAAACGAGGCTCTGAGCAATGTCGTCATCACTAAACAGGAGATATTACGTAAAATAGCTCGTCTAGATACCAATAAAGGGGCTGGGCCGGATGGGATCCCCCCCCACTTCATTAAAAGATGTGCCAAACAACTATGTACACCACTATATCATATTTTTAATAGGTCACTACAAGCAGGGGTTTTCCCCAGCTTATGGAAGACTGCTCACATTACTCCTATATTCAAGTCGGGTGATAAATCATCATGTGAAAACTATCGGCCTATTAGCATACTCTCATGCCTGGGCAAGCTATTTGAATCTTTGGTATATGACTCTCTTTATTACCACTTGGAGCCACTTCTATCACCTCGTCAGCATGGGTTCATTAGGAAGAGATCTACGACCTCAAACCTCCTCGAATATAAGCACTACCTGTGCAGTGCTTTTGCTAAGACTGGTCAGGTAGATACTGTTTACAACGACTTTTCCAAGGCTTTTGATAAAGTTAATCATTCGGCGCTGATCTTGAAGCTAGCCTCTTACGGTATCCATGGTAACTTGTTGCGCTGGGTAGAGTCATATCTCTATCGTAGAAATCAACTTGTGGCCATTAGGGGGTTCACTTCGTCGCCTGTTGAGGTAACATCTGGAGTTCCACAGGGTTCCCATCTTGGTACATTGTTTTTTAGCGCGTTTGTGAACGATCTCGTCGACGGAATCAGAAATCCTTGTTTGCTGTACGCCGATGACTTAAAGATTTTCTCTACCATCTCTTGCACTAGCGACTCTGTGGCACTCCAGGCAGATTTAAACGCCGTGCACAAATGGTGTACGGACAATCGTATGTTCCTCAATGCTGAAAAATGCTTTGTCGTATCATTTACAAATAAGAAAAATAAAATTCTAGCCGATTACAAACTCAAAAATCACGTCCTTGAGAGAAAAACGCAAGTTAAGGATCTTGGAGTTATCTTTGACGAAAAGCTTAATTTTCACGCACACTATGACTATATTACATCCAGGTGCTCTAAGCTCATCGGTTTTATAACGAGATCGACAAAAGAATTTAAAAACCCTCGAAGCCTCATCTGCCTCTACCAATCACTTGTTCGCAGTATCATGGAGTATAATTCAGTTGTCTGGTCCCCTTTCTACAAGGTGCACATTGAGCGTCTTGAAAGAATACAGAAGAGATTTGTCAAAATATTGGGGTACAGGTGTGGCATTCATAGAACTCTACCATCATATGAAGAAAAACTTAGTCGTTTCAATATTATGTCTCTGGAAACCCGTCGCCAATACATAGATATGGTCACCCTTTTCAAAATAATTCATTCTGAAATCGACTCCCCTAACCTTCTTTCCACCATTAGTTTTAATACCAGAACGAGATCTCGTTGTCCGTTTCAGAAAACTTTCGTCCTTCAGGTCCATACCAATAATACTTCTTATTACAACCCTATGGTCAGAATGTGTCGTCAGTATAATGATGTTTTAGTAAATAATAGTGATAATATTGACATTTTTAACAAAATGTTATATAAATTTAAAAAAGATGTAGAAGCCATTCTCACAAAGGAGAGTGGTTCTAATTTTGTGTAATTCTCTTTTTATAATAATTTACAAATCAGATTTATTGTTTAATTATTTCAGTAGTAAATAACATGTTTATATATTATAGGTATTTTCTTACATAGAACTGCTCTTTGAACATGCTGTGTACACATATTTAGGGATACAGTCTAGTCTTTGTAATCGTGTCTTTCTATCTGCGATGAAGATACAGCTAGGTTAGTTTACTTCAGTTTCTTCCATAGTATTATGTCGTATAGTATTTTGCTATGGGGACAGGCGGCGGACATACAGACTATCTTTGTACTTCAAAAACGGGCGATTCGTGCGATTTATAAATTAAAGCCACGCGATTCTTTGAGAGAAGTATTTAAAGAAATAAATATCTTGACAGTAATATCGCAATACATCTATGAAAATTTAATGTATACGCATAAAAACAGAGACAACTTTTTGAAAAATTGTGATATTCACGCTAGAAATACAAGAAATAAAAAAAAAAACTGTCACCCTTCTAACAATATTTTTGCTTGAATTTTTTCAGAAAGAATTTTTCTACGGTCTTTGGGGAGCTTTGGAGCCCTGGGGCCGTTGGAACACCACCTTGGGCGCTTCAGGTATTGTTTTCCAGGTCGGGGACAACCTCAGCGCAACGTAAATCAAAAAGGTGGTTTCTCTCTTTGTAGTTTGTTTACTTTGGTTTTGACAGAAGCTTAGTGTTTGTTATTTTTCTGTTTACAGTAAGGAGGGCGTTTCCCGTGGAGCCCGGCCGGGCTATCACGCGTGCGCCAACCTATGTCTTCTCTATAGTTTTAGTCTATTTAGATTTGTAAGAATTTTATTTACATTTTATAATATTGATTTGTGATGACACAATGGCACGCAAAACGAAAGTGCCATTAGGAATATTACGGAAATCCATCCCATCGTGTCTGTGCAGCCTCTCTTAGAGTGCACACAATGTCCCCAGGCCCGCTTTTTCAAGGGACAGAGAGGCCTAAAAATTCATAAATCAAGAATCCATAAGGATCCTTTTATCCCGCTGTCTGCTCCGGTTGCAGGAGCGGTAGATGTTTTGACGCAAAATTCAGATTATACGGTTGATACACCCTTTTGGAAAGTTCTGAGTGAGTATAAAGCTACTACCCCTATTTTGAAACGTATTCCTCGTGGTGCTCGCATCTCTGTCGCTTCCGCTCTTTCACAGGCCATTAGGAATACTGTATCAAACAAGTACGACAAGTGCGAGTGTAACTCGCGCGCCGAGGGTTTTGAACTTTTGTCGTTTAGGTAGGTATGTATATGACAACCTCTTGGCGCGGTGGGCTTACAACGCAGGAGGTTGAGGTTTGATTCCTGCCTCGGGACTATTATTTGTAGGATCTTCAGATTATTTGTTCGGGTGTTCTAGTCCTTTTCTGTACACAAAAATAAATCATCTAATGTGATACTTATACTTTATTAAGTATAACAGCTATCGTAGTAATACCAATAATACAAGCTTTGCTTAGCTTGTGGGTAAATGATACTGTGTGGATTATCTAGGATACTCCTATTACAGTTACTACAGAGATTAGTGGGTAGGTAAGTGGGTTGGTACCTACAATTTTTTTTCGGCTTTTTCAACCTATTTCACTAAGTATGAAATTTAGACGATTTTCTAAACCTGTTTTGAATTGTCGAAATCCATACCTTTGATTTGATATTACTCTCAATGAAATAGCCCCCCCATTGTATGAAAATTAGTTTTTTGACCATATTTCAAAAAGTATTATATTTACAGACTTCTCTATATTTTTCCTGTAAAATATAGATCTATATCTACAAACGCTTAGTACATTTTACATCAATCACTCTGCAATCTTCGGAGATAGGGGGGGAATGGTCAATTTTTCGACCTTTTTCAAAATATTTCGAAAAGTAATAATCTTATTGAAATTTCAAAAACTGTATTAGAATGTACAAACCAATACCTTTCATTTGATACTCAACTCGGTGGGGTAGTCACCCCTTTAGAAAATTTTCCCGCCCTTTTTTGACCTTATTTCAAAAAGTATTATTTTTACAGATTTCTCTATATTTTTCCTGTAAAATATAGATCCATGTCTACAAACACTTGGTACATATCACGTCGATCGCTCTGCAATCTTCGTAGATAAGGGGGGGAACGGTGATTTTTTTGACCTTTTTTAAAATATTTTAAAAAGTATAAAACCTACCAAAATTTCAAAAACTATTTTGAAATCTACAAACGTGTACCTTTCGTTTGATACCACTATTGACTTTGTACGTTCCATTTAAAATTTCGATTTCAAAATTTGTACGGAAAATCTTCATTTTGATTTTTCATTTATTTTCATTTATTTTTCTATAAATATGTGCGGGCGCACAAAATGTATTATTATTTCAAATTTCAAGTCAATAGCTGCAGTAGTTTCTGAGATATTAAGGATTCAAAACACAAAACAGACCCAAAGCGATTTCATAAGGGTTTTGCAACCGATGGCAAAACCCTAAAAACACCAAGCGAGCTTGGGAACATTTACTAGTTTTCCCTTACAGTGTACTACATGTTAAGAAAGATTTGGCCACTAAAACGTCCCTTACGATAAAGATCAAACAAAATTGTATTAGTTACACTGCACGCGAAGGGCTGCCTATTTCAATTATTGATCAGGACACACTCCAAAATTCAAAACCATTTAAATCATTGTCTGAGTCTACTATCTACAGACTTGTAGAGAGTAAACTCAGTGATGGTGATATCAAAGGTGCCTCTCGCATACTTTTTTCCAATGACACGATGGCGCCAAATAACGATGATACTCTCATATCTCTTGAGAGTAAGCATCCATCTGCAGGGGCTAATATAAAACTCCCCGATCCACCGCAAGAGAGTGATGACGCTGTGGGCGCGACTATTCAGGACGTAATTACAGCTGTCATGTCTTTTCAGAATGGCTCTGCCGGCGGCCTAGATGCTGTGACTCAACAGCATCTAAAAGATCTACTTTCTGGTGGTTCTGGTCATGCAGGTGAAGTCCTTCTAGAAGATTTGACATCTCTAATTAACCTGATGTTGTCAGGTCGAGTCAACAGCGAGATCACAGAACTCCTGTACGGTGCGAATCTATGCGCATTAAAAAAGAAGGATGGCGGTATAAGACCCATAGCTGTGGGCACCACCTACCGCCGCCTTGCTGCTAAAGTCTGCTGTCGAAAAGAAGCCGACTATCTAGGCGAGTATTTTAGACCGATTCAGCTAGGCTTTGGTTCGCGAGGCGGTTGTGAGGCCGCAGTACATTCCCTTCGTACTTTTTTGGACCAAAATTATGGGGCAGTTATTCTAAAGGTAGATGTCAAAAACGCCTTCAATTCAGTAGACAGGGGCGCCTTGCTAAATGAAATTAAAGAAAAAGTTCCCAAAATTTACCCTTTTCTTTGGCAATGTTATGGTTCTCCGTCAAAATTAATTTATAGGAATAATGTCATTTGGTCTACTGTTGGATGCCAGCAAGGCGACCCTCTTGGTCCGGCCATATTTAGCCTTGCCATCCACAGAGTTATTCAACGTCTCCAATCCAAGCTCAATGTTTGGTATTTGGATGACGGAACCTTAGGTAGCGAAGTGGACACAGTTTTCAATGATCTAAAAATCATCACAGATGAATTTAAAAAAATTGGTTTGGACTTAAATTTTTCGAAATGTGAGCTTTTTATTTCCAGCTCTTGTGTAGACAAAGACAGTATTATAAAAAAATTCAATAGTTTGGCCCCTAACATTTCAGTTGTAGAAAAACGTTCACTTCGGCTCCTTGGTTCGCCAATTCTTGATGAGTCTTTTCAGCCATTTGTAGATGAGAAAATTCAAAATTTCTTCCAAACCTCGGACAGACTTCTCAAAATTAATAGCCATATGGCTTTCACGATCATTCGATTTTGCCTTTTTGTTCCTAAATTTACTTATTCTTTGAGATGTTGTCAACTGTGGAAACACAGCGAGCTCTTGGAAGGCTTAGACAACATAATAAAGAATACTTTATCATCGGTTTTGAATATCGATTTGGATGACAAGGCATGGTCGCAGGCCTCCCTGCCTGTCAAATTGGGAGGCTTAGGTATTCGCAAAATTTCAAGTGTAGCCCTACCAGCGTTCTTGTCTACAGCACTAATTCATTAGTTGAAAAAATTTTAAAGCCTGATTTGGCACTACCTGGATTTTCGTTTAAAATTTCATTTTTAGACGAAGCTCGAACGGCTTGGCAAAGTGCTTGCCCCGATGCTGCTCTCCCAAAATCTCTTTTATCCCAACGGCAATGGGACGGGCCTCTGTGTGAGCTGACACGGAATTGTTTGTTACAAACGTGCTCCAGCTCAGCAGATCGTGCCCGTCTCCTGGCCGTTTCTAAATGGGAGTCAGGACATTGGTTGCAAGCACTTCCTTCATATAACACTGGCACTTTATTGGATTCCGTAACTTTCCGTATTGCATCATCTCTTCGGTTGGGTGCAAGGTGTTGCGCGCCTCATCAATGCCAGTGCGGTACTGCTGTCGAACAGCTTGGTCACCACGGATTATCGTGTTCTAGGGCTGCCGGTCGGATGTCTCGTCATGCCAGCCTTAACGACATCATCCGGCGGGCCTTTGTCACCGCTAACGTACCAGCTATTCTCGAACCGAATGGTCTGTTGCGTGACGATGGTAAGAGGCCCGACGGTATGACACTTGTCCCATGGGAGTTGGGGAGGCCCATTGTGTGGGACGCTACTTGCGTCGACACACTTGCGCCCTCCCATCTTCCAAGGACATCCGTGAGGGCTGGTGCGGCGGCAGATTTGGCCGAGGATCTTAAGAGGCGCAAATATGCAGGTCTCGACAGAGCCTACAAATTTGCTCCCCTTGGTGTCGAGACCCTGGGTCCGTGGGGTACCGAGGCTCTCCGGGTCTTCAAAAAATTATCAGAGCGTCTGGTCGAAGCGACGTGTGACCCGAGAGCTGGTCAATATTTGGCACAGCGCATCAGCATTGCCATACAACGTGGCAATGCAGCCAGCATCTTGGGTACACTTCCAACTGGTATTGATATGGATCAGTTGAGCTACCTGTAGTTTGTTCGCAACAGTCTGCAGTTAGCTCAATTGTAAAAACTAGTGGTTTTTTTTATTTAGTTAGATCATTGTAATTTATTTGTTAATAAAGGCTTGGCCATTTAAAAAAAAATAAAAACAAATTAGTCATTCCATCGTACAGATTACATAAGATAGGGAAGTCATTTATGGGAAATTGCGTGCGCTTCTATGATAAGCTTCCATCTGAAGCAACTGAGCTCCCTATTCGTAAATTTAAACAATACATAAAACTAAACCTATTAAGAAAGCATTTTACTCAATAGATGATTACGTTAATGATACTAATGCTTGGCCAGATGTCGCTCCATTCCACACCAACAAAAGCATGTAAGAAACTGAATGTTGTGCTTAGTTTTTGGTGCCAATTTAAATAACTATTGACATGTATCTAAATCATATTAAACTAGATTTAGATAGGCAAAACAAAATTTGTCTAATTGTATTATTATTATTTCTTTTTGGCCTTATTGTTAACAAAATTTTAATTATTCTAATATTTACTGTAACGCTGAGGTTTACCTCAATAAATAAATAAATACATAAATACATAAATACACATAAGTTATATATGAATGTACTAGTGGTTTCTTTTTCACTTCTTCCACTAGTGGACAAAAAATTGAAGTGAAGAGAAATCAATAACGAATTATTTCTTATTTTATAATAATTATCTGTATGAAATTTGACTTGTCTAAGTGCTTATTTTGTAAGCCTAAAGAAATAAAGTTATTGAATCTGAATCTGAATTTCCGCCTTCCGCAGGATCTAATTGTGGCTGTACGGTTCGTACAATAAGTAGCTACGTAAATGCAACTCAGCATTTTACGTAGTTGCTACCGTGGGACAGTTCGAAGCGCGACATGCGGTCGCGTCAGTCCACATTAACATCGCGGATCAATAACATGTCTTTCCCATTATTATTATTTTAAATATTTCTTTGAATAAATCGTGTGCAGTGTTAAAACCAAAATCTTTTCTTTGATGTCCCCAACATCAATGGTCCTTCGCAGCCTCCGAAGGCAGGGCCTATCGCGAAAATTGTGATTTTTTTTCGTGATTTGTGCCTAAACTGGATTGCCCAAGGTCACAGCCTACAACTGTGGCCGTAGGTGAGATAGCAGTCTTTGGTGAGTCAGTACATTCTCTATCCATAAAAAGCTATCATGTCGGCCAAAATGGAAGAACTTTTGGCTACTCAAAGCAACATCATTGGAGCGATGGATCAACTCCTGACAAACTTCAAGAAAGATGGTGCTGATCGGAAAACTCAGCAATATATCAAGAAAAAGCTGAGCTCTCTCGAGGCATACTGGCAGGAGTTTCAATCCAACCATATAAAATTGTGCGAATTTAGTGATAAAACGCATGAATATTATGTAGGTGACGCTTACCAACGTACATCAGGTTTTTACATTGAAACACGTGCATATATACAAAAATACTTAACCTCTGATACCAATGCAGAGGAAAAATTGCTTCTGCGTCCCCCTACACCCCTGGGAACAGGGGGACAAGCATCGTCACGTCCCGGGACGCCAGAAGTAAGGCAGCAGCCACCGTCGTCCGGATTCCAGGCTCCGCGCAGCAGCAGCGGGCAGGGAACCAGCAGCAAGCTGGATGAGATGCTGAGGAAGCAGCTAAGTAATTTCAAGGCATTCTCCAGGACGATCAAAGCAATAAGCGTCGACGACATCACCAGCAGGTGGGAACTCGAAGATGCTCTACGGTCAGTGCAGTCCCGCTGGTCCGTAGTTGATTCCCTACATTGGGAAATAGATAGCGAGCTATATGAAGAAAACCTCGAGTACGAGCAAAGCTACGGTAGGTATGAACAGCAGTTCAACCAAATAAAAAAATCTCTCAACGAGAAAATGTGGTCTCAATGTCATCGGGAAAGATCGACGCCGCAGATGGAAATACCAACCTTCAACGGGAACTACCAGCAGTGGATCTCTTTCAAAGATTTATTCGTAGAGGCGATACATAAAAATCAGTCTCTATCGAGTGCCCAAAAAATGCAGTTCCTTAAAAGCAAACTGAAGGGCGAGAGTGAGAAATTGGTACAGCATTTACCAATCAGCGCCGAAAATTATGAAGTAAGCTGGGATATTCTCACACATCGTTACAATAACCAAAAGCTGATCTTCAACAGCTATATGAATACATTAACAGGCCTGCCTACATTGCAGCAGCAATCGGCCGCAGCCATAAAAAGGGTTTATGATACCACTAACGAGTGTCTAAACGCGATTAAGGCCCTAGGAGTTGACACACGCACTTGGGACCCAATCATCGTTTATCTAATCACCAACAAGCTAGATGCTGAAACGCATACTGACTACAACGAGTCATTAAAAAATCCTAGAGATTTACCTACTCTTAAAGATCTACTTGAATTTTTGGAACTCAAATTTACGTCTCTGGAAGCATCTAAGCGTAAAGGCGATTCTAAACCACAGCAGCAAGAGCCATCGACCAGCAAAAAGACGCCATTTTTCAAATCATTTACAAGTAACAAAAAAAATGATCATAATTCTAACAAAAATTCCAGTAATGAAGTACCTAAATGCGCAGTATGTAATTCCACTAAATCACATGGAATATTTAGTTGCGAAACATTCCTTGAAATGGAACCCCACATGAGACAGAAAACCGTCGAAAAGCTATCCTTATGTAAAAGATGCCTTAAGTCACATCGCAATAAGAAGTGTTTTTCTAGCAAGAAATGCCGCGAGTGCGAGGGAGAACACAATACGTTACTGCATAACGCTATAAGCGGTCAAGTAACATCTCCAATGGCTCAACCTAATGAAGCGAAAAGTTTTCAGCAGAGTCAACAGACAGGTAGTGCACATGTTTTACAGGGGGAGGCGGGGGAAATCCTACTGGCAACAGCATTGGTCAATGTTACCAAGGCCGATGGAACTTACCAAACTTTACGAGCGTTGATTGATCAAGGTTCACAAACATCCTTGATTTCGGAAAATGCGGCTCAAATTTTGGGTATAAAACGTCAAAGATGTAAAGGTATTATTTTTGGAGTAGGTGCTAAAGAAATGATTTGTAAAGGGACAATTAGTATCTCGATCTCTTCACTTCATTCTGACTATGAACTCGACATTGAAGTTTTCATCATGAAGCACGTAGTTAACAACTTACCAAATCAAACATTCACGCAACCTTCGTGGCCTCATTTAGAAAACATTCAGCTAGCAGATCCAGAGTTTTTCAGGAGTCGTTCCGTAGACCTATTACTAGGTGCAGACGTCTACTCCGAGGTGATTATGAGTGGTATCATCAGACAAAACCCATCCATGCCGATAGCTCAGCAGACGCGTTTTGGCTGGATATTATGTGGCAGCGCAAATGTCACTAAATCATTCCACTGCAATGTGGTTCAGATTGACGATAGCGACCTTAGTCGATTTTGGTCCATTGAAGATATCGTCGATCAAGATAACATGTCTACAGAAGACTTACAGTGCCTACAGCTGTTCAAAGAAACGACCGAACGTCAAGCAGATGGTCGATACGTCGTTTCTTTACCGCTACATTCCGACGCTGATGAAAAGCTAGGAAGATCAAAAACTAAGGCATTGGCCCAATTTTATCAAGTCGAACAAAAAATAAATAAAGATCCAAACGTCGCAAATGCTTATAAAACATTCATGACTGAGTACCTAGAACTAGGTCATATGTATGTGGCGGCAAGTACCGGGAACAAGATACCTACCTACTACTTGCCTCATCACTGTGTGCGCCGTAACGATTCTACCACAACTGCATTAAGAGTTGTTTTTAATGCATCGGGAGTTACGTCATCGGGCTACAGTTTAAACGACGTTATGTATCGCGGCCCAAATTTACAAAAGGACCTCTTATTTTTGGTTTTACAATGGAGGCAATATAAATATGCATATACCGCCGACATAGAGAAAATGTTCCGCCAAATTTGGGTCCACGAGGATCACCATCGCTATCAAACGGTGGTATATCGAAATTCGACACACGAATTAATTAAAGATTATTCTTTAGCTACTGTTTCCTACGGAACAAAAGCCGCGCCTTTCCTCGCGATGATGACACTCAAACAGCTTGCTAGCGATGAAAGGCGACAGTATCCTGCAGCAGCGAAGGTTCTCGAAGACCAGTTCTACATGGACGACCTATTGAGTGGATCTCACAGTAAAGAGTCAGCACAGAAACTAAAAATAGATCTGATTGCACTTTTAAAGACGGGAGGTTTTCATCTACGCAAGTGGGCGTCTAACGATGAATCGTTACAAGAAAAAGATAATAAAGACACTGTGTCTCAAGAAACCTTCGACTTTCGTCATCAGGAGTCGACCAAAGCATTGGGACTTACCTGGAAAGCGTCGGAAGATATATTCACCTTCACGTGCAAAATGTCACCAAAATCATCATCGAAACCTACCAAAAGAAATCTCCTTTCCGAAATATCGAAAGTCTTCGATCCGCTTGGCTGGTTATCTCCAGTTGTGATTCAATTGAAACTTCTATTTCAAGATGTATGGACTTCGGAACTACAATGGGACGACAAAGTACCCGAAGATGTCTACAAACAATGGATCAATATAAGAGAAGATATCGATAACATCGAGCTAGTCAGAGTACCGAGATGGATAGGAAGTGGAGAGTGCGATACGATTGAGCTTCATGGATTCTGTGACGCCTCCTCAAAAGCATATGCAGCAGTGATTTACGCACGGATTCAAAAACATGATGGCACAACAATCACGCTTCTTACAGGAAAGACGAAGGTGAACCCTATTAAAAGTAAAATAAGTTTACCAAGATTAGAACTATGTGGGGCTCAGCTATTGGCCAATCTTATGACTAAAGTAAGAGAGAGCCTGACCAGTCACAAGTTAGAGCTATATGGTTGGTGTGACTCAACAGCAGTACTTGGTTGGCTAGGCGGAGAACCAAGTAAATGGAAACCCTTTGTCGCCAATAGGGTCATAAAGATAAAGGAGGTCATGCCCCTAAAATGCTGGCGTTATGTAAAATCTAGCGAAAACCCAGCGGATTGCGCTAGCCGTGGTCTATCAGCCACTCAACTTCAAAATCACAAGCTCTGGTGGAAAGGACCTACCTGGCTACCGTCTTTCAAAAATGATGATGAAAAAATGATTTACAAAACCGATTTAGAAAAGAAGGTCAAACAATCGGTCAATATAACACAAGTAGATAGTGCAAGTACAAACATTGTGCAACAATTACTTTGCAAGCATAGCAGTTTTACGCGCGTAGCGCGCGTCCTTGCTTGGATAATGCGCTTGATAACAAAACAAACATACCGTAGTAAACAGCTGTTTTTATCTACAGAAGAGATTCGTGCTGCCCAATATAAAATAATAAAATGCGTTCAGAGCACTGAATTCGCCGAGGACATAATGAATCTCAAAAATAATAAATCAGTTAGTAAAAAAAGCAGACTTTTTAACATGAACCCATTCTTAGATAGAGATGGCATGTTAAGAGTCGGAGGTCGCCTGCGACACTCTAATATTAGTGAGGAGATGAAACACCCACTAATTATACCACATTGCAGCCACTTTACTGACATGCTCATCGACCACGCTCACAAAAACACGTTTCACGGAGGAGCTCGTTTGACGTTATCCTGGTTAAGGCAGGAATATTGGATCGTAGGGGGCAACCGCGCTGTCAAAAAACGACTACAGCAATGCGTCATTTGCAAACGACACAATCCAGTCCTACAACATCAAATGATGGGAGATTTACCTTCGTCTAGGACAGATCCTTCAAGGCCATTTTATCGCACTGGCTGCGATTTTACGGGATTTATAGATGTGAAATCTAGTAAAGGACGAGGAGTTAAATCAACAAAAGGATATGTGTCAGTTTTTGTGTGTATGGTGACAAAAGCCATTCACCTTGAACTTGTGTCGGATTTATCATCATCAGCATTTTTGGCAGCTCTAAGAAGGTTTTCAGCTAGAAGAGGTACCCCGCGCCATATATATTGTGACAACGGTACAAACTTCGTTGGAGCGAATAAAATTCTAAGCAAAGAATTTATGGAATTAAAATCAATATTTACAGATGAGTTTCAAAATGAAGTAAATGAGATGAAAATCGAGTTCCATTTTCTGGCCCCGTCATGGCCATCAGCAGGTGGTCTGTGGGAGTCAGGAGTGAAGAGCTTAAAACATCACTTACGCAGAGTAGTCGGAGAACAAAAACTTACGTTTGAGGAATTTACGACTCTTCTCACGCAATTAGAAGCATGTTTAAACTCCCGACCTTTGTGCGCGCTAAGTGAAGATACTGACGACATCAACTATCTTACTCCATCTCATTTCCTCGCGAGTGGTCCTGTTTTAACAATATATGAAACAGAGCAAGATCAGAGAACAAGGTGGCACCTAACACAAAAAATCTTTCAAGACATATGGAAGAGATGGCGTGCAGAATACCTCACGCAGCTACTTTCTAGAAGCAAGTGGAGAGAATCACGGCCTAACATAAAACTTGATGATGTCGTTATTATACATGACGCGAATCTTCCTGCAGGTAGATGGGTTTTAGGCCGCGTGATCGAGCTCCATCCTGGCAAGGATAATCATGTCCGAGTCGTTAGCATCAAGACAAAGAGCGGTATTCTCAAGAGACCAGTCGTGAAAGTTTCTATCCTGCCGGTTAGCAATAGAAGCGTACAAGATGCGCCTTCTATTGCGGAGGAGAAGGCAGAGGTTGGCCCAGCAGAACCAACCCAAAAAAGAAAGAAGAAAATAAGTATCATGACGTCATGCATCAACATAATGACAATGATATTCTTCCTTACTATGTTGTGTGTAACGACTACAGTACACGGCGCTTACAACGTTACAACAGTTCAAAGTAATAACAACATTTACTTTGACAAAGTTTCAGACATGCGAATAATTCAAGACAAGTGGAAGCTCATTGTATACTACAACATGGAGCCGTACTGGAAAGGATTACAACTACTATCGGCCTATAATAAACATCTCGGCGAATTATGCTCACAGTTCGTGGAAAGAAAATCCCATTGTGACATCATTATACTCCAGCTACGTCACGGATTCGCAGAATTGGAATATAACAATAACATACTGCAGTATGGTGATAAGCGCTCTCGATCGAAACGAGGCCTTATAGACGGAGTGGGAAACATCGCAAATAGCTTGTTTGGTGTTTTAGACAGCCGTTTCGCACAACAATATGAAGCGGACATTTCCAAGCTTAGAGAAAACCAAAAGCATTTGGCTACTCTATGGAAAAATCAAACTTCAGTGATCGAAGCAGAGAACAGTTTGCTAAAAAGGATGGAAACCTCTATGGAAAAACAGCATGAGAGGTTCATTCATCACATAAATGAGTTACAAGAATCGGAACTCAAATTAAATAACGCGATTGTCAAGATAGAGATCGTTGAAGAGTTCATAATGTCAAGCATTATTGCCAACAGCATCTACATAAGTCTCAAGAATATTCAAGACGCTTTGCTCGATACTATTACAAACTCACATGAATTCAACGTCCATCTACTTACACCAAGGCAGCTTCGTGAAGAACTCAGCACCATTTCCGGACAGCTGTCCAAAGATTTATCTTTGCCTAGTAACAACATTCAAAATGATCTGACAAAGGTTTACAAGATTCTTCGAGTTAGAGCTTGCATGACTTCGCAGTACTTCATCTTCGAAATACAAATTCCTTTGGTGAACAGGGACAACTATGAGTTATTCAAGACATACTCCGTTCCGCGGCAAGTGGGGGACGCAATGGTAAGCATTACCGCGAAAGCGGCTTATTTTGCAATAAACCTACAAAAGGATACCTACTTACCGATTTCTGAGAATGAATTGTACCAAAAATGCACTAATTTTGAAGAAAATATACGCCTATGTGACCTTCAGAAGCCGGTGTACCAAAAAGCAAATGGGGACAATCTTTGTGTAAAAGATCATGAAAATGATCAATGTAAAACCACTATAAGTACGTGTCAATCTACATACACGGAGCTTATCAATGTAAATACCTTCATGCTCACCTGTTGCGGTGAATGCACCGTAAGATTTATCTGTGGCTACCAAGTTAAACAGGAACAATTAACAGGTGTGAGTATTATCGCACTAGGTAACGACTGTGTCATCAAGGGCGAGACCTTCACGATTACGTCACACAAACAACACTCCAGTAAAATGAACATTGAGCCAGAG
>CAWVOY010000097.1:0-27099 GCA_963931895.1 Eupithecia pulchellata | reverse complement strand
TCAAAAAAATTGTACTGAAAATCTTCATTTTCATTTTTCATTTATTTTTTTATAAATCTGTACGGGCGCACAAATTGTATTTTTATTTCAAATTTCAAGTCAAGTCTGCAGTAGTTTCTGAGATTTTAAGGATTCAAAACACAAAACAGACACAAAGTGATCCCATAAGGGTTTGAAACCGATGTCAAGGAAGTTCAGGGCGGGGCGGGGCGAGCGGCGGAGGACAAGGGCGGGTTAATGAAAACGAGAGAATAGTTTGAACGAAGCAGAGTGGTCTGATAGACTCTTACAAACTGTGTGACCCGGACCGTCCGGCGTGGCCCCCGGGCCCCGCTTGGCCCCCGGGCCCCGCTTGGCCCTTGGGGCCCACGCCCCGGGCCGCAGCCGGCGCGGGGCGGACTGACTCACCTCGTCTTTCCTGTCACCCTATCTTTAATTAAAATAATTTGATATCCTTTTTGATCCCAATAAAGTAGAAAGCCACTTTCAGTTATTACATTTATTAAAGAAACTAGCTGTACCACCCTGACTTCGTTCGCGATGGCCATGCATTAGTCGCGAACGAAGTCATTGACCTGATTTTTAGTCTTTAAATCGCCTTTAAGAAGTTATTGATCATCTACCTATAACCCTGTATATTATAGAATATAACACAATTCGATATAACAAAGTTCATTATATGTTTATTCAAGCCTCTATCATCATCATCATCAGCCTATGTTAGTCCACTGCTGGACATAGGCCTCCCCTAATGAGCGCCATAGCGCCATGTCTTCGGCTTGTCGCATCCAGTATCTGCCAGCAGTCTTTCGCAGATCGTCATCCCACCTGACAGGAGGGTGTCCTACACTACGTTTACCGAGTCGCGGTCTCAACTCAAGAATACTCTTACCCCATTGCCACTTCAGTTTGCTAATTCTCTGAGCTATGTCGATGACTTTAGTTCTCTGTCGGATGTATTCGTTACGAATCCTATCCTTCAGAGAAACTCCGAGCGTTCTTCTTTAGAAGAAATAAGCTGCAGATGTACAGACGAGAGGCGCCGTCAGAAGTGTCTAGTTTTAAACCAATTATATGTATTATCTCTCTGTGCAAATAGTAGCCCACGCACTGTTTATAGCTTTTTTGATAAATTTTTGAACAAGACGGTTCTGTGACTATGATACGAGAGCTATTTTGAAGGAAAATAACCAATGATTTATAATCAAACACTTTGATTTTATTGACGAAGATCGTAGGAACCATTCTTACATTTTACTTTGCCTGAATAGGTATATATAGTACATTAATGAAACAGCATTCAGCTCAGTACAGTACGTGCTACGTAAAGTTCTTGGTGGAACGTAATGACGGTTCAACCAGTCTCTACGTGGTCGTCTTGTCTTCATTGACCTCAACACCTCAACACTATGGAGTTATAAGATTGTCACTTGACTCGGTGTCGTGATAAGAAAGTATAATGTCACGACATCGAGAAAAATATCTTGTCTTAGACTAGTTTGTAGCCTGTAGCCTGTAGCCTGTAGCCTGTAGCCTGTAGCCTGTAGCCTGTAGCCTGTAGCCTGTAGCCTGTAGCCTAGCCTGTAGCCTGTAGCCTGTAGCCTAGCCTGTAGCCTGTAGCCTGTAGCCTGTAGCCTGTAGCCTGTAGCCTGTAGCCTGTAGCCTGTAGCCTAGCCTGTAGCCTGTAGCCTGTAGCCTGTAGCCTGTAGCCTGTAGCCTGTAGCCTGTAGCCTGTAGCCTGTAGCCGGTAGCCTGTAGCCTGTAGCCTGTAGCCTGTAGCCTGTAGCCTGTAGCCTGTAGCCTGTAGCCTGTAGCCTGTAGCCTGTAGCCTGTAGCCTGTAGCCTGTAGCCTGTAGCCTGTAGCCTGTAGCCTGTAGCCTGTAGCCTGTAGCCTGTAGCCTGTAGCCTGTAGCCTGTAGCCTGTAGCCTGTAGCCTGTAGCCTGTAGCCTGTAGCCTGTACTATTAATGTATGTAACCCGTGTCTTTCGTTGAAGTATGAACTCACATCGTGACAATTTTCATTAGAAAGACACAATTGAGTATGTATTAATCGGCTTTGCACGGTAGAATGTTTCTTATGGCCTTACCCACAGAAATTTGTAATAAGGCACTATTATTTACATTTCAGATTCAGATTCAATAACTTTATTTCTTTAGGCTTACAAAATAAGCACTTAGACAAGTCAAATTTCAAACAGATAATTATTAAAATAAGAAATAATTAGTTATTGATTTCTCTTCACTTAAATTTTTTGTCCACTAGTGGAAGAAGTGAAAAAGAAACCACTAGTACATTCATATAAAACTTGTGTCTAATACATTTCTGTGGCCGCACTTAATGTTTAATGTTTACGTGTAATAACTTTGTCATAAAACAAAATATTGAGACAGTGTAATCTGTATCCGATGAGTAGCGGGCCGGTCCACGGTGGATCGAGCCCATACAATGGGTTGGACATAGCGTATCTAAATTTTCAAAGTCGTAATTTCATAAATTTGAATATGCCATTCGATAGCTTTTTTAAATCTAAGCAATAAATATTCTATTGCATTTTTGGCCTAGAGTCATAGTTCAGGAGTAAATGGCATAAAACTGATTTCATTGTATGGAAAGCAACATACAAACAGAAATAGTGGGTGTATTTCGTCCTATTTCGTTCTGTGGTCTATAATAGCATGTTCTTGGCACTGTACCGCAACTTTCCTTCAAAGACACATCTTGCGTTTTTTTGCGGTTTTTGAGTAACATCGAAAACAAAAAAAAAACTAAAAAATGTGGCCTTATTTTATTTTGCCATTCGATAGCGTTATCAAAACTAAGGAAATATTATTCCGTTGCTATTTAGCATCGGACTTATAGTTCAGGAGTAAATGGCATAAAACTGATTTCATTGTATGGAGAGCAACATACAAACAGAAATAGTGAGCGTATTTCGTCCTATTTCGTTCTGTGGTCTATAATAGCATGTTCTTGGCACTGTACGGCAACTTTCCTTCAAAGACACATCTTGCGTTTTTTCGCGGTTTTTGAGTAACATCGAAAACAAAAAAAACTAAAAAAATGTAGCCTTATTTTATTTTGCCATTCGATAGCGTTATCAAAACTAAGCAAATATTATTCCGTTGCTATTTAGCATCAGACTTATAGTTCAGGAGTAAATGGCATAAATAAAACTGATTTCATTGTATGGAAAGCAACATACAAACAGAAATAGTGGGCGTATTTCGTCCTATTTCGTTCTGTGGTCTATAATAGCATGTTCTTGGTACTGTACCGCAACTTTCCTTCAAAGACACATCTTGCGTTTTTTTTGAGGTTTTTTTTGACTTTATGACATAAAAAATACTTTTAGGCAGAGAGTAGTTAGAAGATTTTTTTTTGATCACGACCAAAGCGTTCCAATAAATGGGCGGTAGAAATATTTTCTAGTCTACCAACGTTTCTTTCGTGACAAAAAACATGTTGTGGGTGGAGATAGTATTTAATCAGCACGGGATCGCTAGAGTACGTAACGTACCTACACTACACTTACAATTACGTACCGTACGTTGAATGTAGGTACTTTGTGAAATCTGAACTGTCGAAACTTCGAGGCGAAGATCTGCTTTGAGCACTTTGTCATAGTTCACATTATGCTATACGATACTTGAAACTTGAACCACTCACTTTCTTCTAGAGGCATTCTTTTTCGGCAAAATGTTTCCCGAGCTCACCAATAAGTGTCTTCACTCACTGTGAAAATAAATTTTCGCGCGGGAGAAGATTGGCGATATTGACAATAGGCAACGATGTGACGTAAATTATCGAAGCGATGTCAAAAGGGAAACGTTTAGTTTCACGTATTAACTGTTTTTTTTTTGTTGCGTTTTCATATTTTGTGGGTAATGAAACGCAAAGAACGAGCTTTTTAAAAAAATTCTGTGATTTCTTTCCCTTGTGTTAGATTCTCCTAAAATCACAGATTATAATTGAAACTTTTAATTTACTTGGTCTGCGTCTTTATCGATGTATTTAAAAAAAAAGCCCGCTTCTAATGGAATGCGGGTGGTTTGTCATTTATTCGGAGCGCGACCAGCGCGCGGCGCCTACGTGTATTGCAATGTAAATAATTAGCTAGCTTAAAAACAGACTTATTCGATGTACAAGTTATTTTAATCAATACAATTTGTAAGCTGACATCTTCGTATTATTTTAAAGTCCTGCCACAAGGTAAGATCGTTAATATCAGAAGAGGAACGTACCTACGTCGAGGACACGCCATTGGTATGTACTTTATTCACAATTTTTTTTTGTTGCTTTTTGATATTTTACGTTTACATAAGTAGCTAGCATTTTAATGCTGGTAGAAGTCGTTGGTAAAGTTATGTACTTACCTATTTGTCATACATAACCTATATAGCACTCGCTGAGCTATTCAAATAAAATGAAGATATTACCATACTGTACATATAGATATTACCACAGTAGGTATACATGTGTACTGTGGTATTACAATGCATCCAGAAGCCACTCAACCTACCTGCTTGGATTTAGCCAAGCCAAGCAAACTACCTATTTGCGTTTAGTAACTAATGTTCGTTTGTTGTGATGTCTTATTTGTTTTGTGTGTGTTTGTATGACTTACAAACTGAGGTTTGAATTAGTAATTATGTATCGACTTTTATTTTGAACCTACGTGATACCTACCTTCTTAATAAGGTATGGATCCCATTACTTACCCGTTTTATTAAAACGTAATTGAAAGGAAGTATATTATACTCATCGAATAATAAATTCAGCGAAATCACTTGGATAATCTTGTATGACAGAGTAATAAGTACCTACATTAGGTACTTCTAATAAGTGAGTCTTTGGTTCATCTTGTACCAACCTACTACAAAGTAGGTACTACGAGTATTTACGATTCTGTCAACTCAGCAGGCATAAGAAAGGTAGTCATTTATTCGTACCTATGTACATCTTGTAATATGATAATACCTACTGATATGATAATAATGAATGTTGAATTTTCGACAAAAAAAAAATTGAGGTCTGTGTGTGTGTAACCTACTACTGACGGGTTGGTAAGTAGGTACCTAAGGTATACTGTTTTCTTTTACCTGTTCAAAGAGAATTTCCCACTCGCCTAGTATACCTACATGAGCAATAAATTGCCAGAATTTGCAGTGCATACAAATAATTATGTCCGATTACGACTATCGCTTATTTAGTAAGCTAAGTAATGTAATGAAACAAGAAGTAACAAGCATCTTTATAAACGCTTCACTGTCGCCACAGGCTGTTGTACATGTAGACGGACATGTCCATCATTGGCCATGAATGTCCGAGTTTAACAAAGAAAATTACATACAAACAATGAATAAAAAAAAAATATAAGTCGGTACCTATTTCCAACTTAAAACGATTGAGCCAACTGTAGACTGTTGCAAACAAGAAGTTACGTGACGTGACATCAATACCTACTGCCATGAATGAACCTTTACTTCGAACATAAGTGAGCCATGGAAATGTTTTGTTCTTTGGTGGCCAAAATAGTCAGGGCTAATTTGGCACTTTTCCTCATCAAGCATATTTGAGACAAAGTACCTACAATAAATATATAAATTGTTTGGTATATAGTAATTTGAGTATGAACTTATTATATAAACTCTAATAACATTAGGGAAACAACCAAAAAAAAAAAAAATGATTTTAAACTTAACTCAATATGAGATGCCATGGTGAATGATTGAAGGTAGTTAAGCACCTGTTGTGCTAAGGGTACCCGGCAAAGATAATAAAAGACTATTAAATATTACATTGAATATATTTTTATTAATAAAGTATAATAAATATATTTTGGCCTAAGACAAGCATTATGAGTGGTAGCAATAGACCATGTTTGCACAAGCCTTGCTGTCGATATTCTTACCTACTTATTGTAGTTTATTATTATACCAATGATAAAAATGTTGCAAATGAAAAGCTAAATTTTGAGGCGTTAAGAAGATATCAGTCAGACCCAGACCTAGATGTTATTGTGTTCGCATACAAATGAAATGAAATGAAATGAAATGAAATGAAATGAAATGAAATGAAATGAAATGAAATGAAATGAAATGAAATGAAACGAAATGAAACGAAATGAAACGAAATGAAACGAAATGAAACGAAATGAAACGAAATGAAACGAAATGAAACGAAATGAAACGAAATGAAACGAAATGAAACGAAATGAAACGAAATGAAACGAAATGAAACGAAATGAAACGAAATGAAACGAAATGAAACGAAATGAAACGAAATGAAACGAAATGAAACGAAATGAAACGAAATGAAATAGTATTTATTTGCTTAAAGAAACAATAATATAACAAAAAGTTTACCAAGCGCCCTAAGCCAGTGGTATACAAGCGATGCGGTGGACTTATAATTGAAGAACGACATAACAAACATGTACTCGTAAATGCAATGATAATATTTGCACAATCATTTCTTTGCTCATTACACAGGCCTACAAAAAAAAAATTTTTTTTTGGTGCCGCTCTGTTTGTGTTTATGATCGATAAAGTAGGTAATGTACAATATATTGTCATACGTCATTTTAACTCATCAGCTCTAGTTTACTTACTACCCTCATTTAAAGTTTTTTACGTTCTTGTTCGGAAATAGTCATTATTACAATAACATCAATAAAGTTTATGTTACTATTTCATTATGGCTAGTACGTCCAGAAATTGTCTTAACAATCCTGATATATTTTGTTATATTTGTGGTGAATACATACTGAAAGATCAGCGTAAATCGATTACAGACACTGTAAATCGTTCGAATTCTGCTTACTTCAGTATTGAAATTTGACACATAGATAAAGTGTGGGTGCCTCATAGTGTATCTAAACTATGCGTTGAACATTTGCGACAATAGGAGAAAGGGGCACGTGTGTCTTTAAAGTAAGACTTGAAGATGGTAAAGTTTTTATTAGGTCAACAGAGCGGTTATACTAAATACCCATGTTTTATTTGTCTTTGGGACAGTCGAGCCAAATCACATCATTGGACACAAAAAATTGGCCATTGAGAGATGCTCTTGTTGTTGGAGAAAGAAATGTTATAAATGAAGCCTTAGTTTCAAGAAAAAAAATCATTTTCCCGCCATTGCATATAAAATTAGGGCTGATGTAGCAATTCGTTAAGGCTCTCGACAGATATGGTCAATGTTTTCAGTTTATTTCACAGAAATTTCCTAGTTTAAGTACTAAAAAACTAAAAGCAGATATCTTTGATGGACCTCAAATAAGAAAATTAATAAAAGACACTACAATTTTTGAGACTTCTATGAATGATCTGAAAAGGTTTTCGTGGAAATCTTTTGTAGCAGTTGCACAAAATTTTCATGGAAATCATAAGGCTGACAACTATTTAGAACTAGTAGAAGAAATGCTGGTTTGTTTCAAAACTTTAGGCTGTAATATGAGTATAATATTACACAATCTCGATAGTCATCTACATCATTTCCAACATGATTTAGGAGATTTACGCGAAGAACATGAGAACTTTTCCACCAAGACATAGAAACGATGGAGAATAGATACCAAGGAAGGTGGAACACTCATAAATATGATGGCCGACTATTGCTGGGGAATAATGCGAGATTATCCACGTCAGTTTCATTCTAATAAATGACTTAAAAGACAATTTCTTGATGTTTAATACCATAAAATATACATATTTTTTGAAAACTGTATTTTTTTTTATCTCTGAAACTAGAGCTGATAGAAAAAAACCGTTAACATTTTTGATATCACCACGTAAGACATACTTAAAATCAGGTCTTAAATCCCCGGCACCAAAATCGTTGTAGGCCTGTGTTATCATTACGCACAAAGTGAAGTAAAAATATTATGCTGAATAATAATATAGTATAAACCTGGTACAATAAAGGGTTCAGGTAGAACCATGTATGTATGATATACATTGAGCAGTTATAATGAAGCTGGAAAGATTTACCTACTACCATATTTATGAGGTCCAAGTACCTACATAACTTGGCTAAAAACAAAATAAAGTGCTTTGATTTGATTTGATTACCTAGAAGAAGTATATCTACGTCATATTTCATAATACCAATATCAAGATAATACACAGTTTATAGAACCTAAATACTATGATGTTAATTGCTTTTGCACTTTGCGTTTGCATAATTTACATATTATACATAATTATGTATATGGGTGAACGACTCAGGGATACAGGTTCTTCCCTTAAGCTATGTACGTACATTGAAAGAAGGTAGCGGTAGCCCATTGCATTTGGTTGTTTACTCGTAGATCATTTATTCCACAGAATGTATTTATATTTATTTTCCTGGTTTAAATCTTGAAGTTCCAATTTTTATCAGGATTAGTTTTGTTGTCAAGAGTAGGTTTCCGTTTTTTATGAGTTTAATAGTAGTTTATGGTCACCGCACGAATCTTTGAGTATCTGGAACGAATAGTTAATTACCTAAGTAAGTACCTTCATACCACAAATAGAAAAAAGTTTAGTTGTACTCTTTAATGAATGATATCACCTAAACAATATAGTTATTATATACAGATTATATAGTTATTGGCGTTGTACTAGGTAAACAATAATGAGTACATGGGTTCGCCATCAATCAATTGTTAGAAAACAAAAAAAAAAAAAAAAGAAATGAAACAATGCTGTCTGTTGAAGTCGCTATTAGCAAATAATGATTTTGTATACATAAGGATTTTTAATAATACTTAATAAAAACAAGGGTGTCAATTTAGTTGACAAGTTCCCTGACTGACGTACTTGGGGTATATTTGCAACTTACTCTCATAGATCGCAAGATGAAAAAGTCTTGGGCTTTGTGTAGTATTGCTAGTAACATACTCTGGTACCACAGCATTACCAAACGTCAAGGATACCTACAGAGAGACAGCAACCAGAGTAGTCGTGCGAGCGAGACAGATAATCTCATGGCACCGGCTGAACCTTCACTAATACTCTTGCACAAACAAAAATGGCGATGGATATAAACCATAAACCGTGGGTTCTTTGATAAGAACTACAAGTCAAACTAAATGGAAAACACAAGAAGGTATTACTTACTACTAAAGCTTTATTCAGTGGTTTTAATTGTTATTTGATATTGACTTGTCCACGTTGTAAGTACCTACTGAAAGTACTTATGTCCCTGGAGTCAGTTTAGCAGAACAAGCGCATATAGAACAAATGCATATAGAAGTGAACATAAAACATAATAAATGTAACCATTCAGTGACCTACAGGGTGGTCTACTGCTATGTTACGGATGAAGTCAACTACAACCATATCTCTTAACAGGAGCGTTTAGCAAGAGTGACAGGGTGCTACCCTGAGTGCAGACCATTTATACTCATGTTAGCATTTATGTATCTACCTGGAGTAAGCGCAGCTGCATATCAAACCAGCGAATGCTTGGTTTCATGCAGGTGAATTTGTACCTGTATGTTGGGTCGCTCAATATGTACTGCTTACGGCCTATTATTTATTTTGTTTTAACTTTTATCAATTCCTGATACAAAGCTGTGTGGGTCTTTCATTGACATTAGATTGTGATCTTTGATGTCAGAAAATTATGACTCATGGACCTGAGCTATTTTTTATTGAGTGTAATCGCTTCTTTCTGGTTTCGGTATGAAAGGTACCGGACGGGAACTATGTAATCAGCTTGTCCGTCAATACAGAACTTCTTTCCCAGTATAGGCGATGTGACGGGATTGCCCAGATATACTTTTCTAGGATTATTATCTTCCAGGCAGAGTTGTTAGTAGGTACTGTCTAAGTACCCATTTTGTAAGCCTAAAGAAGTAAATTTGTTCTGAATCTGAATCAGGTGTTGGTAAGAATGATGGGTGTAAACAGTATTCCCTAACTTTTATAAGGTTTCTATAGGCAGTGACTATCTAAAGTCGACGACCTCTTTGGCGCGGTGAACGAAGGTCCACCTGCAACGTAGGAGTTTGCGGGTTCGATTCAAGCCTCGGGACAAATATTTGTACGATCTGCAATTATTTGTTCAGGGTGTTCTGGTCGTTTTCTATATTATGTGCCCGTATTATATTGTGTATCAGTTATTTGGTGCCCATAACACAAGCTCTGCTTAGCTTGGGGCTAGATAATTTTGTGTGAATTGTCCAGTATTTGTATAATAAAGTCCTAAATACATTCCACGAACTACGAAATTTTTGATAGTTATTATACAATTATGATTCCAAGTCAATTGATAGTTTGGGTTCTTAACGTCTCAAAAGATCACCTACCCATTACTTTGTTAAGTATATTGTTTAAAGCAGTTTCTATACATTGTTCAAAAGTAATTTTATGACTAAGGACATATCGACTCAAAGTGATAATGGAGAAGTTATAAGATGAAGTATCTATTTGAATTTGTATTTGAAAACGAAGTAATCTTTACTAATTTACTGATACTGAGAGGCCAATTCTAATTTTACAAAATAATGTTATAAAAGAAAATGTTTTTGAGCTTACGTATACGTATATAGATTATGATAAATGTTAATATACCTATATAAATATAGCTAATGAGTACAAGAATGACATGGTCAATATAATTTACCATTTTATGACCACGGACGTCACAACAGATATTGCGCCATTACGTGAGTTGCGCATTGGTGTCAATAACAAGCGTACGAGTTTTAAGTTTTATCTATTACAGTATTGTTAACAGGCCGAAGCCCGAGGGTGGCAAGCGGTAGTTAAATGCACTACGGAACTAACAAGTAGACCATGCCCAAGGGTGGCAAACGGTCACATTATAAACGAATAAAGGTGACAACAGGCCGAGGCCCAAGGGTGGCGAACGGTAGTCACTAGGGCATGTAATATCGGAAGGTTTTCAATTCCGATACTGATTTTCGATATTAGATCTCAATATCGGAATTCCGATATTAATATCGGAATTGCCCATATTCCTTAGAAATAGCACATTTTCTTTAAATATTGCACAAATTCGGTATGTAGCTCGGTGGAGTACAGTAAAATACAATAAAAACCAATCATAATCGTTCTTTCATATTTTTGGATTAGTAGGTACCTACAAAAAAAAAGTTGTTTTATTTAGGAACTATCTGTCTGTATATAATTTTAGCAAAATCAACAATTAGGAAGAAGAATTACTTATTAGAAATCAAGACAGGAATATTTATTTTGACCGGATGAGACCGGAATGATATCAAGATAGATATAGAAGAGATTATATAGAATAGAATATTTTTATTTGCAACTCATACAAATAACATGCTATGGGGATACATCCGACTCTTTTTACCGGATGAGATCGGAATGTTATCAAGATTATAGAATATTTTTATTTGCAACTTATACAAAAAACACGATGAAAACGTAAATATAGACAGAGCTGACTATTAACTAGAACTTTTAAAAAGTATGAATTTTTTCTCATAAGCTGTCCCATAGTCTACAACCTTTATTAATTTTTGACTTACTACAAACTGACGTAACAATCACACCCAACAACGCCTGGAAATGCGAAAGTTTGGATTTAACAAATGGATTTAAAAAGACATTTTGTGCAACAATAAAATAAAATCAAGTGTTATTTTGAGCTGGTAATAGCGCTTTCCGCTCGGCGCTAAAATGGAGCTAAAAAGTAGGTTTATAAAAAGGCATATAGAAAAAAAATCTGATTTCGATATTACGATATTGGATAATTGAATATCGGAATAATTATATCGGAACTCGCCTTCCGAGATTCCGATATTGCGATATTCCGAGATTCCGAGATTCATGCCCTAGTAGTCACAGACTCTAACTGAACTTCGAATTAGGTCATGCCCAAGGGTGGCAAACATAAATTCGCAGAACCTAAATATGAACTCAGAGCCTGTTTTGGTAATTCGCAAATGATAAACTGTGATAAAAAAAGAGATGTATTTATATAACGAAAGATGAATGGAGATAGACCAAGATCAAGCAAGATAAAAAGAAGGCATATAAAAGAGATTGAACAAGGAGAAGGAGAGAAACAAAAATATTAGTCGGAGATGATATAAGACGAACAAAAAAAAAAGGGAATGATACAACGGGATAAATCGAGACACAAGGAATAATATTGACTTTGAATAGAAACTAAAGTCTATAACAGTGTGTGACCAGTTCAAGATGTATGATGCTATAATCACACATCCAGAAGTCGTGAGACTAAGAAAGAACAGTAAACACCAAGCATCATGTTGTATCTACACAGCCGATACAAAAGATAGACCAGTACGACGATTACAACAATTAGAAATAGAAATAAGAAAATTTAAAGCTGTCAAGAATTATACATAAAAACTATGAAATCTATTGGCATAAGATTGGTCTCAACGCATTTTTAGGAAGTTTGAGGAACACAGTATACTGCAAAACAACCAAGAACTAGCGAACGTATTTGAGACCTATACAGAAATAGTATACTCACACAGATAAATACATTACAAGAAGATTACATTCCGCAGAATGCAACTCAGTGAGTTGTTGCAGGAGTCCAAAGTTTGGTAGAAATCTGAAGGATCAAGAAAAATGCAATCATAGTCCCACAAGAGTTAGAAACTCTCATCAAATTTGGAGGCTGCAGGTACAATGCATACTCTATCAAGTGACGTACCAGACTTATTTAAGAAGAATGTCGTAAGAGATATTTTAAAAACTTTACTTATACCGCATACAGTGTTGATAAAAATAAATGATATTATAGCTAAAGCAGCATTATCTGTCACTGTAAGAATATAATAGCCAGCGAAATTCAAAGCGATTCGTGGGTAGTTCAGAAAGAAGATTTCGGATACGAGTACATCGCAGTTCCCTGCTTTGCTTTGGTCAAATTGCACACTGGATGACTATATTGAGTTATCGTTATTATAAATAGATAAATTGTTTGACTAATAAAATTTTATAGGTTATATATTTTAAATTTTATACAGGTTGATATAAAAATAATTGCCTTATACTTTTTGAATATTGTTTTTGATTATTTAAATGTTATTAGTACAGCAAACTATTCTAAACGTTAATTAATTGCACTAATATGTGATAAAATGCTGCTCAGTTTCATAACGGCAATACATATTAGTTTAATAAAGTATACAATTACATTATAAATATATTATAAATAATTGTAGATAATAATTATTATAGTCTCTGATGCAGTTGTATATACTATGAAATGCAATGTATTGACAAAATGAATAAGTCCTTATAGATATTTTTTAAAATTAGTGTTCATTATATTATTGTTAAGATAAGACCTATCTTACATCGATATTATAACTGAATTATATATTATATTTTATTTAGTTGGCTAAACTTAATATGTATCAAAATTATTCAAGGTACGATTAAACTCTTTTGTGGTTAATAATGCTTAAGAAGATAAAGTTAAGATAATTAAATGTACCTAACCACCACCACAAGCACCTTTAGTATTATTAAGATAAATAATGTTGAGTTTCTGAAATATCGTATAAAGGATAAAGTTATGATGTATACGTTTGAGTCCAATCGCTAACATTATTGTTTTAATAAATAATTATTTATTATTTCTTATTCCGAGCATTATAGGAATTGATAAATTGTTATGTATAAAATATAAAATCAATTTTAGACATCATTGTCCAATTCAAGAACAATTTTTCTATTCTTTATAAATTATGTTACTCATTTCGAAATTATATCCAGATTGAGCTTTATATAAGTAAATTTTTTTTTATTGTTCAGAAATTTGTAGGATTTTTTTTTGCTTTGTTTGTATAAAAACAGTAGATTTGTATGAGGTCATACATAATCTTTATAAGGACGGCCGAGAGGTCAGGAATAGGTACATTCCTGTAGCAGGATGGACGCCTGTTAGATTCTCCTAAAATCACAGATTATAATTGAAACTTTTAATTTACTTGGTCTGCGTCTTTATCGATGTATTTAAAAAAAAAGCCCGCTTCTAATGGAATGCGGGTGGTTTGTCATTTATTCGGAGCGCGACCAGCGCGCGGCGCCTACGTGTATTGCAATGTAAATAATTAGCTAGCTTAAAAACAGACTTATTCGATGTACAAGTTATTTTAATCAATACAATTTGTAAGCTGACATCTTCGTATTATTTTAAAGTCCTGCCACAAGGTAAGATCGTTAATACTTGTTGTAGAATGTGTATGAATAAGCTTGTCTACATGTCTACAAAGAAACTGTTTTTTAGGGTTAGTTTCGAGAAACACGGTGTGTTCGGGACAATAGAAAGAATGCGAAGACAAGAAATCGTTTTCTCTATTCTAGGGTAGAGAGATGACAACGCCGGCTTGCTAGGCGAACCCAACCATAGGTACAGTTAGTTAATGAACTCCTTTAGAGAGTCGACTCGGGCTGGCGACGTGCCCTCGTCACGCTCCCCGGAGTTAGCACACTCACACACACACAGCACAGCACACAACGTGCGTAGAGCAGGCGCGCGCTCCGACGAGCTCATGCGCAGTCTTCTATCACTTGCTGATGATGATGAGATTCACTAACGTAAGGTACCGTGACTGACTCACACGTAGAAATAGTCCGCGGGCGCGTCACGTTTATATGCACACCTACCTACTGCTACACGAGTGTTCCTTATTTTCGCATCTTGATTTATAGGTGTTCTTGTATAGCTTGAGGTTATAATATGTAACACAGATGGACGGCGCAATGGCGCACGACCCGCAGCTGTTTACTCACATAAATAAATAGACAGATAAAGAATACTGTAAGTATTACACCACGCAAAGAAAGATAATATCACAAACAGACGCTTAACGTAGAGGAAGTATAAAGGGCGGCCTTACCGCCATGAGCAATCTCCTCCAGGCAAGGGCGTCGACAGGGGGGCAGGGGGGGGGCAGCTGCCCCCCCCCCCTAGAGACCAAAAATATGTACCTAGCCAACTGCAAAACAACGAAAGTCCTGCTATTGTCTTGCTTTGCCGATAAATCCCGCATAAATTCACTATCACGGGGAATAAGTAGTGACAGTTAGTGCAATATTATAACTTCTAAAAAAATATTGTATTTTTTTGTTCGGTCATTTGTAACAAAATATTATAATATGTACGTGCTGTGTATAGCTTGTGAAGCTTTTCACATGGAAGTTGAAACCATTCTTATTTACAATCGCCATACAGGCAAACAGGCCCGTAGGGATAGTAGGGGGTTTTGGGGGTACAAGCCACCTCCCGAAATGTTGAGGCACCGTTTATAATATATAAATAAAACTTTAATATGTAAAGTTTTCTCGGATACGTTTCACACGTAGGAGCACTTGAAGTGGTTTTTTCGTCAAAATTCTTCTCTTCGCTTTACAACAGCGCAGGGCGCGATGCACATCTAGGAAGGCACATCACGACATGAATTTTAATTTCCTTAATCAATGGATGGATTAAGTACCTACCTATTTTCTTGTTTTGTCGTAATTGAATTGCTACCTCCGTTTGCTGTTATTGCTTTAGATATGTAGGTATACATACATACTCATGTAAATTTTTGCATACGTCCGAAAATGTAAAAAAAAAAATCGCGGCTCGCTCCGCTCGCCGTTTATTCTATGTATAGTATCAGTTTCGACTATTTTCAGCAGCCGCACACCACAGAATATCGGCGCTCATTACACTCACTGCTATAATTTTTTTATACTACTGAGTGGCCCGAAACAGTTCAAAAGTTGTCATGCTGGCTCATTCACTTGCAGTATTGAATGCCAGTAGTTGTAGATCATGTCGAGCTCTACCCCCCCCCCGGTTAGTACCTATGTCTGGCTACGGCTTGCCCCCCCCCTGGGCCGTGGGCTGGCGACGCCCTTGCCTCCAGGCAACCTTGGGATGCCTTCACCTACCTATCTACCTAGAAATAATTATGTAATAAGATAAGATATTGTAAATGTAAGTATTACCTACCAATAAACGCGGCTCATTCAAGTGACATAATGAAGCGACCGTTCGGCCCGCATCTGTCCTGCCCTTCACCGAAAACCTAAACTATAACGATAAAGAGAAGTATTCATAACATTATGCACAAGGCCGCCTACGTCATGAGCCGGTGCAGCGGTGTCAAGTTCTGTGACCGTTGAACTCGACACAGACACCGCTTCATTAGGTATGTACATATTTATATATGTATGCACCAGGCACGGGTTCCTCGCGGGAGATGTCCACGTTCATTAACAATACACCCGGAGCACTCGTGTGTCTTCCACGTGACGTACGCCGAACGGAGCCGCGCCGGCGCCGTGACGTCACCCTCGGGCGACGAGGATCGAAGCATCTCTGAATATATTACGAAACTAAACAAGCAAAAGCCTATTTATTACTCGCACTTAACACTTTGCGTGGTGTCTATGACATAAGCTAAGCTGGCAGCATTATTATAGCAGGCAACAAAATTAAATGTTTGTGGTCTGAGTTCTTCCTATCTGTCAACGAGTCGAGCAATATAAAAAATATCTAAATCCATCCACTTCATATTTTAAAACTACAACAAACTCACTCACACAGCGGTCTGTCAAGTCCGTGTACACTGCAACAGGTTGGGTTCGTTGCTCGTTCGTATTCATATTTCTCTTGGCAGGAACGTGACTTGTGTTACTTGTGGAGTATTTCAGATTCAACAATGTTTATTTTAATATAATAAAATTCTAAGAATAAAATAGTTACCTACACAAGAGCAATAACTTGTTCTAAAATGTGCTATTTGCTACACATTTTGTGCTCCTGTGTGTAACATTATACACTTAAAATAGGTTAGTGATGGATAGTTTTGACTCCGTTCTGCAGGTAGGTAGTTTACACTTAATCTGTAACTTTGTAATGTGATGGATGACTGATGACAATGAATATGACAATAACAATCAAAAATACTTTATATTTTTGTCTACATTATAAATTATAATCTGTAAAAAAGTATAAAAAGGGGATCAAAATTCTTATAGTTTTGTCAGTTTTGTATAACTTTGCGGTGACTCAATTTCGACGTCGGAGGCGAGTGAAACCACTGAAATCTAGATGATGACTCTCTGTTTATTAAGACACGTTAATACATTTATACCACAGATTAGTACTTAATACTAGATTACATACTAGTTACTACATCTCATTTCCACCGCAATAAGGAAATAAAATAAATGATAGTTTATTTTATTTTAAATCTAATTACATTTTCTTAATTAAATTGAATACACACAATGATTACATGAATTTATATATTATATTTTAAGAAATAAAAATGGTTAAATATGTTATGTTAGTTAATACTCGAAAAATCTTACTTAAGTACATTATTTTTAAATAAAATCAAGAATCAGGCGGTATATAACGCTTAGTCCTGTTCTTGTGTATTACATATACTTTATTATCTTTAATAATTTCAACATTTGGTGAACAATCTCTAATAACAGAATATGGACCTGAGTAAATACTTTTGAATTTATTTCCTGTCTCATTTCTTATTAAAATTAAATCATTTGGCATATATGTTATTGGATTAATATTCTGATCGTATCTTATTTTCCTATTAATTTTACTTGAAATAAGATTATCTCTTGCTTCTTTCTGTGAAGTCTGGAGTCTGTAACGCAATTCTAAGGGATAGTTATCATAATTGTAAAGAGGGTCTATCTTGTTTGAATTTAAATTTGATGGTAAATTACTCTTTTTGCCGAAAACTAACTCAAATGGAGTGAATTTCGTCTCGGTGTGTACGGATGTGTTATACGAGAAACACCAAAAAGGAAGCCATGTGCTCCATGCATCAGAATGATTTTCAGTTTGTATTCGTAAATAGTTACCTAAATGTTTGTGTGAATTCTCCAATGCACCCATACTCTGATGATGATATGCCGTTGACTGTAATTGTTTTATATGTAAAAGTGTACATACCTCTTTCATTGTAGCTGATAGAAACTCTGAGCCCATATCCGTTGCTATACACCTTGGAATTCCATATCTAAGAATAAAATTATTAACAAAACTTCTAGCTACTTCTACTGAAGTTTTAGATTCTAAAGGATAAGCTTCGATATACTTACTTAATTCACATTGTATTGTTAGTATATAGGTATAATTATAATTATCTCTGTCTAAAGGTCCTACCAAATCTAAAAATATTTTATCAAACGCAGATGTTGCCGTTGTGGTTATAACCATTGGTTCCTTTGTATGATGTGATGAATATTTCTGCTTTTGACATTTGTCACATCTTTTTATAAATTCAGTAACATCAACTTCAAGACCTGGCCAAAAATAATATTTCTTAATATTATTTACCATTCGTCTAATGCCCGCGTGGCCACTTGTGGGCAAAATATGAAAGTCATTTATTATTACACGTTGGTCATCTTTACTATCTATCCTCTCTACATCTTTTAAAATACATAATCGCGGACCGGTCCAATTATTTATTTTCTGTACCTCTTTAATTACTTTTTCTACAAAAATATTATTATTTTTATTTTTTATAAAATAAATTTCTTGTAATTCGCACTTTTCACAAAATCTTTCCAAATCTCTCACAAATTCGCCTGGCGATAGTTGCGATCGAGATGCTGGATTGATAAAAATGGTACTTACACATGGTACATAACACAATACTTTACTTTCACATTTTATTTCATTTAAATTACGATATCGTTTTAATTCTTGCGCGCTTATAAAACGTAATTCAATAAATTGTTTAGGCTTACGTAACATTTCTACAACTTTCGGGTGATCAAGCCGTTCGTCGTGAGAAATTACAGCATCTTGTTGCTGTTGTGCCTGTTGCTGTTGCATTCTTGCTTTCTGTCCTCTCGTCATTACATTTATGCTGCATTCACTCATTTCTTTCAGTTCTTCTGATGTAATACGCAAGCGTGACATTGCGTCAGCTGCTGAATTATTTTTTCCTTTTACATACTCCACAACAAAATCATATTCCTCTAAAATTAGTCTAAATTTCATTAATCTACTTGAAGGATCTCGCATACTGAATAACGCCAAAAGTGGTTTATGGTCGGATTGAACCTTAAACCTTCGTCCATAAAGATACGGTCTAAAATGTTTTACTGACCAAACAATAGCTAACAACTCTTTTTCTATGGTTGGGTATCTTTTTTCTGCTTTATTTAAGCTTCTACTGGCAAAAGCTACTGGCTTACCATCACCATTACACAACACTGAGCCGATAGCAAATCCTGAAGCATCTGTTTGCAAAATAAATTCATTTTTCTCGGAAAAATCAGGATATTGAAGTACAGGATGAGAAATAACACATTGTTTCAGTAACTCAAATGATTTTTGACAATCGTTATTCCAATCGAACTTCACATTTTTTCTAGCTAAATTATTTAATGGATATGCCTTTTCTGCAAAATTAGAGATGAATTTTCTATAGTAATTTACAAAAGCAACAAATCTTTTAACCTCGTCTGAATTTTTAGGGACTGGATAATTTTTTACTACATTTATTTTATTTGGGTCAGGTATTACTCCTTCGGACGTAACCACATGCCCTAAAAACAGTAATTCCTTTTGCAAAAAATTGCATTTATTGGGATTTAATTTAAGATTGACTTTCTTTAACCTTTCAAAAATATCTTGCAAATTTTTTATGTGTGACGGTAAATCACGACTAAAACAAACTACATCATCTTGGTAAACCAAACATTTTTCATAATTATGTTAAACCTGTCATAGCCATTGTCATCATACGCGAGAAGGAACTGGGGCTGGTCTTAAGACCTTGGGGTAGTCTCGTCATTTGATATCTTCCAGAATCAAACGCTGTGTACTTACGACTGTCTGGATGTAAGCTAACATTGTAGTACCCTTGATGTAAATCTAAATGCGAAAAGTACATACAACCCGATAAAGAATCTAATATTTCCGTAATATTTGGAAGCGGAAATTTATCATTGTGTATGCTGTTGTTAAGTTTTCTATAATCAATAACTAAACGCCATTTTTTATTTCCATTAATATCCGTTTTTTTGGGAACTAGTAAAATTGGACTAGACCATTCACTTTGACATGGTTCTATAATCCCATCTTTCAATAAATTATCAATTTGATTTTTAATTTCATTTTTTAAAGAATGGGGTAATCTATAAGGTTTGGAATATACTGGTTGAGTTCCTTGTTTCACTTCAATCGAATGTTGATAAATATCTGTAGTTGTTAAAGTATCTCCATCTAAATAGAAAATATCTGAGTACTTCGCACATAAACTTTCAATGTTTATTTTCTCCTCCTTATTTAAATGATTCAAATTCAATTTAGAAAATAACAATTTAACACGTTCAGCATTTTTAACTTTTTTATCAAAATAACAAACATCAAAATCCTTTGAGCTTTGAATATCAAGCTTTATCTGTGATAATTCTATGTCATTAGCTGTTGTATTTAAAATACGTATAGGTATCTTACCATTAATTGGAGCTACCAATGTACTTGCAACAAAAATACCTTCCGAAATCTCGCTCGTACACACCACACATTCCTCTGTCAAATTCGTACTCACATAATGAATAGATTCAGATCTAGCAGGCAATTGCATTGAATATTTAGAATTATAAATATTTAAAACAATCTCATTTCCATTCAACAATAATGATAATACGTTGTTATTAAAGTCAATAACCGATCTGTACTTGCTTAAAAAGTCTTGGCCTATTATTCCATGTGCCTTACACGGTAATGAATCGAAAACATAAAACCTATGACTAATTATTTGGTTATGAGTTAATAATTGTAAGTCAACATATCCAATTGCTTGAACTCTACCTCCGATTCCATTTATAATTATGTTCTCCTTACAAATAGGGATGTTGAACTCTTGCACGTACTTATGTTTTAGAGCTGAAATTGATGCGCCTGTATCCAATAGCCAACTAAATGATTCATAATGATTCACAAATAATGTAATACAATAACTACTGTCACTAGCGAAAATATTGTATTGTTTAGACTCGAAAAAACTCATTTTCGTAAGAAAGTATTTTTTCTGACGCTGATGATGTACTGGGCTGCTGTTCTGTAGCAACGCGTACCTGTCCTCGGGACGGCTTGTTTCCTCTGTAATTATTTTGAAATGACTTACCTCTGGGTGAATCTATTTCATTGGGCTGCCAACCTCTGCCGCGGGGTTGATATCCACGGGACACCCCCGAGCCACGCTGCTGAAAACCACCTCGGTTGTAGCCTCGAAAACCACTTCTGTAGCCTCGAAAACCACCTCGATACGCACCTCGGTTGTAGCCTCTATAACCGTTGTTGTACGCCGGCTGCCTGGAATTGGTTTTGTTATACGCGTTATTATTGTTTCGGGACATTGACAAAATATCTCCAGATGACGTCATTGATGACGTGTCCTCGTCGATCGCAGCTTGAACTGCATCTTTTAGGCATTCAAACTTCTGAGCCGAAATTATCGTGCTGATTCTACGATTTCGTAACCCCTCACTAAATTGTCTTATGGCCTGTTTTTCATTAATAGATTTTAAAACATCATATTTCGTCGAATCACCTTCAGATTGAGCAATTGTCAAACTCACAAACATTTCCGAAAGCTTCTTACCATAATCATCAACTGACAAATCATTCTGCTTACAGCTGAGCATTTGTTTTTGCAAAGCATTTGCCGATTTTTGTGGCAAAAGGAGTCTTCGCATGTCACTCAAAAGTGATTTTATACTGTCATATTTAGGTGCTAATTTTAATTTTGCACTTTGAGACAACCTTGTTCTCAAAACAAAATTGATTAAGTTACAGTGCGATTCACTGGAAATGAGGGAACTGTAAATAATCAATGCCATCGATTAACTTTTGTGTGTTATAAATATCATCCGTAAGAACGGGTAATAAATTCAAGGCAACTTTCAGGTCAAATTCCATTTTTACACATGTATCATTTACCTTTTGTGTTAGTAATTTTATCTCAGTATACAAAGTATTTATATTCGCACAGTGTTTCAAAATACACTCTTTTTCTTCTACGCTTCTTTCAATTTTATTTATATTTTCTACATAAGTATTATACTGATTAATAATCACTTTACATTCATTTAATTTTTTCTCTGAAATTGTACCTTGCCTACGAGAAGGTCCTATTTTAATTAAATATTTTCTAATTTCCACAAGTTCATTATAAAGTACATTTAAATATTCTGCCATTAATTATCTTTAAATTTAAAATAACATTATAAATTAAATATTAAACATACCTCTTATCCTATTATAATTTTACCGTAATAAACATTCAGCTGATTATTGTTCATCGTCCAGTAGAAATCCATCAATTAGATCCGCACAAGTTCATTCACATTATCAGGTTTCAGTCTCATACGTCTTACCTACATTTATCTACTCATACCGCACATATCACATATCGCGCTCGGTTTCGATCAATTTTTAACACAACACTGATTCATAATTTACTGTCGTCGATCTTCAAATCCGGGAACAGCTGCTGCTGCTGCTGACGACGACGGCGATGAAGGAACGAACCTCGATTAGCCATGTCGAACTGCTGTTGCGCCCATCGGATGTGACATTTCTTATACTGCTTGTAGATGAAGTATATTGCAGCGATCAACAGGAGAGTGCACACGACGATCATCGCTACGCTCATCATCGAAAGATGACTTTTTATGTCTTCCAAATGTCCATTGTTTGAACCTGCGGCGTTTTGGTTAAGGAACACGGTTTCTTTTTCGATATTTGACCGACACATTTTATTTTATTTTTTGTTTTTGTGAAATAGGTAGTATTAGAATTTTTAAATCATTGTTCAAATAATTTGATATTTTTGTTCGCACTCGTATGCCACTAGGTATTCGCGTCACGCGTTCCGAACACGGCACGGGATGCCATGTAAGGAGCTGGCAGGGTCGCCATGTAAGGATTGACGTCGGAGGCGAGTGAAACCACTGAAATCTAGATGATGACTCTCTGTTTATTAAGACACGTTAATACATTTATACCACAGATTAGTACTTAATACTAGATTACATACTAGTTACTACATCAGAATTAAGAGCGCGTTTCAGGAGTGGTCCACTCTGAAACAAGGTTTCAGCTGATTTCGATAATTTGACCCTGAAGTCGATGCGAACGAAATCACGAGCCGGTGCTAGTGCACTGAAACACTAGGCGACGCGACGACGCGACGCGGTGCGGTGCGATGCGGTGCGACGCGGTGCGATGTTTCCATTAACGTGGCCTTTATCTAGCGAGTCTGAATAAACAAAAGAAGCACTTTCATAAATACATCAGAAGACAAAAATAGCGAGTGAAACAGAACAATACACAGCAAGTATTTGGGGCAGCGTCGCCCCTCTGCCCCTCCGCCCCTCGGGGGTAGTCCTCATGAAACAAAGGCATTGTTGAATGTTCAGTTGAGAGCTTGCAGGAGCTCATTTAAAAATTCCTTTCGTCCCGCGCCTTACGCAACCAACAACGTTGGCGATATGGCTCGACCGCCCCCAGCCCGTGCTATGTGGCTAGTGCTGGTGCAGTGCACTGGTACACCTGTGCTGTACTCTACTCTACTCTACTGTATTGTAAGTACTATAGATAAGGTAAGGAGTAGAGTACATTAGTACCTACTGTACCGCGTCCGCAGCACTATATCAGTCGCACGACAATGCAAGTACAGCGTGTTGCATTGCACTATCCACTGTAGGTACCTATGCCTATAGAACATTGTACGCACACATGCTATAGTACATGAGATTATGATAATTATGTATGTCTTTAATAGACTGGATTTAAATCCGTCTAATTTCTGCATTATTTCGTGTTCCAGTAGAAAATGATTAATTCAATTTTCGTATTCGTTAAACCGCAGAGAGGCGGCTGGCCGTGGTCGAGGTCGCGTGACGCGCAGCTCCACTGCGACCACACATTCGAGTGCTGTCGCCGACGCCTCCGAGCCGACTTTCCTCTGCGGGCTGCATCCGGCGGCAACCACACACGTGAGATCGTTTACTTTCGTTGGGAGAATAGCATGCGCTTCTCACATTTGGATCCCTCGCTCGCTCGCTATGACACTTACAATATCACTAGCGTAGTAGCACTGAGCGTATCCGGTGTAAGTATGTTCATGAAGTACCTTTACTTCCATTTTAAAATTCCGTATAGCTCAACTAATTACCTTAATGTAATATCCTCCCATTTTCTAAACGACTTAAAATTGTAGACTTGTTCTTTTTGCTGAAAATCATTTCTGTACGGGGTGTCCCGATCCTCTGTAAAAAAAAATTCAACGCTCCTCGCAACACTCGAGATGTCATCATACTTATGTATGTATATGTGCCTCCTGCTGGTACCAATTATCGGCAAAATTCGTTGTGGCGACCGACACTTTATTACCCTGTCGACGATTCGTTCGACCTTCACCTATATTGCACAGGTGTCCCTTCGGCGGCGGCGCGCCGGGAGTTGCGGTGAAGAAAGAGTGCATCTAGTGTTGATTCTAATCTATTGTTAGTTAAGACACCTACAGAAAGCATACATAACACAATTATAACTAGTAATTGTACTTTGAACTATTTCCTAAAAATCCAATCCGAAGCAGGAGGCAGGGCGCCCAGAATACCGACAGTATCGCCATTGCCACGTTGGATGGCGATGCTAATACCGACAGTATCGCCATTGCCACGTTGGATGGCGATGCTAATACCGACAGTATCGCCATTGCCACGTTGGATGGCGATGCTAATACCGACAGTATCGCCATTGCCACGTTGGATGGCGATTCTAATACCGACAGTATCGCCATTGCCACGTTGGATGGCGATGCTAATACCGACAGTATCGCCATTGCTACGTTGGATGGCGATGCTAATACCGACAGTATCGCCATTGCCACGTTGGATGGCGATGCGAATTCCTTGATCGAGATAAAAGCCAGCATTCCGATCACCTGCGGATCTGAGGAGACCTTCGTGAGGTGTATAGTACGGCGTCTGCCCCAGGGACACATATACTTGGGTTTCCATCCAATATTGAAAGTCATTGTAGTTAAAAGATGCCAGTTTATTTGAGCCCGTCCTAGAGTAATGTCAAATGTCATGTTGTCTTACGTTTGAAGGAAATAAAGCACTTCCATATTAAAATTTGATAAACCGAAGCAACCATATTACATAGACAATAATAGACATATAACATAGACATATTATGTCGATCACAATTATTATACAATGTTGTCTAGTGTAATCTATACTAATATTATAAAGAGGAAAGATTTGATTGTTTGTTTGAATTGAATAGGCTCCGAAACTATTGGAGCGATTTGAAAAATTCTTTCATCATTACAATCCTAAATTTTCCGTAATGAACATAGGCTATATAATATTTTCAAAAAAGTTAGGGATCCGCATGAAAAATTCAATAATTGAACCGTCGCTGTATATTCAACCTCTTTTTCTATTATGTCGCGTCAGAATAGAAAAAGAGGTTGAATATATAGCGCACTGTGCTTGCTTTTTCTCTACGGCCAGTGTCAGTTATGGAGTGTCGAGTCAGTGTCAAAAATCCCAATGCTGTTAGAAAAAGTAAGGGATCCGTATGAAAACGGTGAAACCCATCGTGTTAGTGTTCCGACAAGCTTCAACGGCGCTGCCATTTAAAACTAATAAACAACTGCGACAACACCTGCAATTACGACAGGCATTTTGCTTGGTCTGCGTCAACCTGCTTCCTTTGTGTAGAACGGACCAGCGCTGTCAAGCGCCGGTAAGCGCTTATAAGTTTCCAGCTTTCTTTCTTTATACGGCTTTAGGTGATATTTTTTTACTGTGAATATTCACAATGTGCCTGTACCTTTTGCCCTTGTTTTTTTTTTTTCATTTTTTTTTCTTTTACGGCGAGGAATTCCTTTACGAATAAACTGGTCTGGGGGGGACCAGAATTATGTGGGACTCGACGTCCTAAGAAGGACGTAATACCCACTAAAACCTCTCCGGTGACCCTCTCTCGCCATTTTTGGCCGAACCACGGGAACATAGTAAACTTTCCGCGGCCCGACTGGCGTCCCCTCTTCCTCGCATATTCATGGCCGGCAAGCCCACCGTTCCACACGCTGGCCGACCCCATCTATTCATCACCTTTGAAGGTACCTTTTGCCCTACTATGCAATAGTAATCATTCGTGGATAAGGGGGCTGATTAGGTATCAAAACCAAAGTGCTTTATTTCCTTTAGACCTTACAGGACTATTGGAAACGAAAATACAAATTACTTTAGTAATATTGGGAAATAAAGTGATCACATTGATTTATTGTTCACTTCAATATGTTTCAGATAAAGTAAAGAAGCGATCAAGAAACCTTTACCTTGTTTACCTTTCGTTGGTTTTTAAAAGAAGCTAGGCTGGGTGTAATAATAACATGCTCCGGCAGTCGGTTGTAGACAGCAGCTCCCAGCACATGAGTCAGCCTGTCGGACCTCGCCGGCCTGTGCGAGATGTAACAGTAGGTATGCGTCTTAACGAGATGAGGCGGTCTTTAATATAAACTAGAAATAGGAAAGGACCGAGGATAGACCCCTGCGGTACACCCATTGTAACTACAGATCCCAAAGACCGGCGAAATTAATGTCAACTCTTTGTATAACTCTCAATCAAATGCTTTCTACAAGTAGCAAACACCGCCTATAGCACCTTGCGACTTCTCCCTATAATATTAGTAAAACTTCCGTCCGTCAGAATGTCTCGTTGAGTTGATTGCATCAACAACTTGCTTCTACCTAAGGTTAGCATTAGAATGCTTCGAGATCAAGGCAGCATCCCGCCCCGCCCCGCCCCGCGGCGCGCTGGTCACTCTGCGCCTCTTCGCTCCCGCCCCGGGCCGGCGCGGCGGCGGCGGCGGGGCGGCGGCGATCCGTGACCAGAATTAATGCGGGAGCTACACTGAGATAATTTTATGTATGTATGTATTTGCTTTCGTCTCGAATTAATTTGTGTCAGATTTATAAAATGCATTGGAGGTACTAAATCGAGGCATGCCAGGTCAGCTAAAATAAAACAGAGTGTCGCCCCGCGCCCCCGCGCCCGCGCCGCG
>CAWVOY010000096.1:0-15074 GCA_963931895.1 Eupithecia pulchellata | reverse complement strand
CGCGTCGTCGCGTCGCGTCGTAGCAGCGTAGTTTTATTGGAATAGTGGTATCCACTAGCAGTCGACTACTCCGTCAGTATAGTATGTAGGTAGGTACTAGACGTACCGGTCGGAGCGAGGCACCTCCATATTGCTATACTACCCGACACGGCTCGGTGGTGCTGTTTGATCTCGGCTCAGGTGTTCAAGTTTCGAAGGGAGCTACAATTAACTCTCCCTTATTAATTAATTATTAATTACTTAACCTGAAACTCGATTTTCCTTCAAATCTTCCTTCGTCACGCATTTTATTTTAGTATGAGAATCTGATGTAAGTTTAGTCAAACCGAACGGCGAAGGGGCGGAGGGGAGAGGCAACGTCGGTAGCAATGAAATTGCTAATTTGTACTAAAAAATATTATTCCAAAAGCCAAACAGTTGTTAGGACAGGACATCCTTTTTTTCGTTCATACAAATATAATATATTTGTATGAACGAAAAGTTCCAAAAGTTAAATTCATATTATGAATTTAACTTTTGGAAAGGCTTTTAATATAAAGCGATAGATTTGATAAAATCTGGTGAAGGGCGTAAGGAACTAAGTCTCAGGGGTCTACTATTTTATCAGGAGCCCCCTAGGCTCGATTTTAGGACATTCTTATTTCTATTGTAATAGAGGTAAGTGAATGATTTGGCATGATTATTCAAATTTAGAATGACCACATACTACTGTGTTTCTATGTGTAACTATGGACGTGGGCTCCTCGTATTCGTTCGTCGTGTGAGCGGCTAACTTCCGCAGTTTATGCTATTAGACAATTAAGACAGTTGGTGTTAGCCACGGGCGGGCGTCATCGGGTGCGTCTTCTCTTCAATAAATTCGATTTATTTACTTGAGAAAAAAACGTATATTCCTATAAATCTAGGTTACAGAGAAGTGCGTTTTGTCGCAGTTAAGAAATAATACAAAATTAAATATGGCGGTTATGTTATGCCGCCTGTTCTGATGCACCAACGAGTATCGCGTCGAGTTTCTTCAACGGTAGATGGCGTCCACACCTCGATGATTTTGAATTTCGTGAAAAACAGCGCGAACACGTGTACGAAATGCTAGATGAACCTACTACTCATACTTCCACAGCATCATGTCTGAACCAGTCGTAAATGGCTTAATTTATTTACTACTTATAGTCCGGTCAATTTAGACATTCGAAGTTACCTAAATTCTCACCAAGCTGAAAATCGGTAAGATTGTTTAAAATATCATTAAAAACAAAATTTGAAAGTTCCCCATCTTTCCCCTGTAAGGAATTTTTTTTTATTCAAGGTCAAAGGTAAATAAAATGAGTTTTTCGCGATTTTCAGCAAAACGGTAAGTTTTATCATAAAAATATCTCAGACAAAATTGCAGATCATAAAATTATCTACAAAAAATTTATTAATACTTTTTTTTCTACGAGCCACCGTTTTTGAGATATAACGATTCAAAAAGTCAATCAAATCAAACGGATCCTCTACTGTTGGTGATTCAATATTAGAGCACAACCGGCCTTGACAATGTGTACATGCCGGAGAACAGAACAGTCTGACTTTTTTGCAACCACATTTAGCACTGCATCCCTTTTTGCAGTTGCAAAAAATCGAGTTCAGCAGTTTTTCCGGCGCAGGTGGAAGTAAAGTGTGCACTGGTTCTAATAAATTGTTGACCAACTTCCAACCCCAGTCTGTAGGGTCTAGCTGATAACCAATCCACACTTGAACTTGGTAATATACCCTAAAAAGATGTTGATGAGCAGCAACTGAGGTTGGAGGAAGACAAGCTAATTGTACTTGTTTTTTTTACTTTTGGTGTTTTTAACGAAACATGCATATCTATACTTATCTAAGCAGGTAGTTTTTTAGGAGCTCCGTACATAGAAACAAGAAAGCGAATGCCGTTAGTAATAATTTCAAAAAAAATAAATAAATAAAAATAAAAATATTTTAACATAATTATATTACAACTATACAGATGGCGTGGCGTACTCATGCATATTATGACGATTACAACTTTTACAACTTTTTGAATCGTTATATCTCAAAAACGGTGGCTTGTAGAAAAAAAGTATTAATTAATTTTTTGTAGATAATTTTATGATCTACAATTTTGTCTGACATATTTTTATGATAAAACTTACCGTTTTGCTGAAAATCGCGAAAAACTCATTTTTTTACCTTTGACCTTGAATATTTTTTTTTCCTTACAGGGGAAAGATGGGGAACTTTCAAATTTAGTTTTTAATGATATTTCAAACAATCTTACCGATTTTCAGCTTGGTGGGAATTTAGGTAACTTTACTCTTATTTTTTGGTCTAATTTGACCGGACTATTAACCTAATAGTGTTTTATTGGACACTAGCTGTACCCGCAACTTCGTCCGCGATTGCTAGGCATTTGTCTAAGTGCTTATTTTGTAAGCCTAAAGAAATTAAGTTATTTTTTTTAACAGGGCGAAACCTGGCGAAACCCTTTTATTATATTATGTGTCTGATTTGCCACTTTTCTGCCAGTGTCCAGGTTCATGGAAATGTCTTAGTCATGGAATGGAGTCTAATTTGTCTTCGACTTGACTTGACTTCTTCGATATGGCCTCAGAAAAGTTCGTTTTTCTGAGGATATGGCAATATGTTCAACTTCAACTTCTTTTTTTATGGCACCGCTTGCTTTTCGCTGCAACTGGCAATATGTTCATTGTTCTCAAAACATTGGAATTGATAGATGTCATTTTGACTCGATGTCGTAAAAAAAAAAAAGCAAAATGATACGCCGCCATCGACAAAAAAATCTGGTCTATAATCCACTAAACTCCTTGGTTGAAGCAAAACACTGAAGCCTCAAGGCAGAATCGCGGTATAAATATAAAACACAAAATAAAATAATGATGCATAAAATATGAATGATAAAATGTATCCTATGTCCTTCCTCTAAGTATAAAATCAAATCGTGCTAGGTATCATTACAATTCGTTCATTAGTTTCAGCGCGATGTAGGGTCAAGGAATTTCAATACCCCCCTCTCTCCCACGGGAACCTGACTGAATTCTGGGATAAAATGTATCCTATGTAGGAACCTAGTAGTATGAACACAAATCGTGCCAAGTTTTATTTCATTTTATTCAGTAGTTTCAGCGTGATGTAGGGTCAAGGAATTTCAATACCCCCCTCTCTCCCAGAGGAACCTGACTGAATTCCGGGATAAAATATATCCTATGTCCTACCTATTATCGATACTGAAGCCAAAAATGTATTTTTTTCATTCATGTCTGTCTGTCTGTCTGTCTGTCTGTCTGTCTGTCTGTTTCTTAAACGCGCATCACGCTGAAACTACTGAATGAAATGGAATGAAACTTGGCACGATTTGTGTTCATACTACTATAGTAGTATGAACACAAATCGTGCCAAGTTTCATACTACTATAGTTTCATTCAGTAGTTTCAGCGTGATGCGCGTTTAAGAAACAGACAGACAGACAGACAGACAGACAGACAGACAGACATGAATGAAAAAAATACATTTTTGGCTTCAGTATCGATAATAGAGTGCCCTCCAGTAAAAATTTCCAAAATATCTTCAATGTACAGAATTGGACCTGTTACAGTTTTATTATAAGTATAGATTACAGTGTATTAAGGCGGGGAACCGCAACCAGTACGATTTTTGCTCTCCAAAAACGTTAAAAGATCTAATTATGAATATAACTTATTACGGCCCGGATGAAGAACCTTATTATGTCAAATAAATAAATATCATGACATTCAGTTGTTTCGTGATCATGGCGCATGAAACTGTGCCGAAATATTGGAAAACCCAAAACTCAAATCATGGTAAGTAAATATCCTGTTTTAAATGACTTTATTCCTCGAGCGTGCGCCGGGCGGAGTCCCATGTGCACGGTGGTGTCGGTCCGCGCCCAATCCTACTCACCAAAGCAGCCGTGCCCTGTGAGCACCCAAGCAAGACGATAGGTGACGTTTCTCCTCTTCTTCCCCAGGCAGGCTTCGAAGCTTGGCGAAATCGCGTCGAGGGCGCGTGGTCGAGAGGAGCTGGGCTCCTCCTCCCCGCCGCCCGCGCCGCCTGCCACTCCTCGCGCCGCACTCCTCGGGCGCAGCTCCGGTATCAGTCAGCATCGTGACGGGCTCGGACGTCGACATCGAGATGGATGCATCTATCTAGATGCATCCATCTCGATGTCGAAGGGGAACCGCGCCTATAAAGTCGGCACCTCACAGGATACGGTACGGCACCCTCGTCCGGTGGGCAATGGGACCTGTGATGGGACGCTGCAGGCTGGTTATATAACGAACATTGAACACCGGTGAAGGATGTTCACACAACATTACACAAACACGACCCGCTAAGTGATGTTTACGAGTACAGCCGAGGTACAAGTAAAGCCGGGCGGGACGCTTCCACGATAACAGGCCGGTCATAAACAATTTACGAAGCTTTGAAGCTCTCGTCAAATATGAGTATGTACGTAGATGAATACCCGTTGGAAAGGCTTTCAGTGCACAAGAATGAACATTCCTATAAATAATTAATAAGTACGTGATTTGTATGTAGGTACTCATAGGAGCAGGCAGTAGGCACAGTCTACTGGTCAGTCGCACGGAGACAGGCCGTGCGTGCGTTACGTGCGTTGCGTCAGTACGTGGACATGTGCGCGACACTGAATCACGCGGCTGCTCTCATTCGTCTCGTAGGTACACACTTTTCATGAAAACACGCAATTAGAGTATTCTGACAGTAATTAGATGGTTTATATAAAATTAAATAACTTCTTGTTTACCACATTTTTATTGTAGTAATTAAAATGGTAATCCGTAGGCAAAACATATGGGATGGCAGATCACAAATATAGTTTTTCGAAATCTATAGGTTTTTGGACTCTTTTTATATTGAAATATGTTTATAAAAGGTACCCCAAAAACCTATCATAAGGTACCTAAGAATGAGGAATCAACAAAGAGAGCTCCCTCGCCAGTTTATTGCAAAGTGTTCCTTGTTCGGTATTCATAATACATTTTTCCTTCGATTTTATGAGTATATTATATATATTTATAGTATTTATTTGCTATATTCAGTTTATTTAATGTTTTATTAATTACACTCTCGAAGAGAGGAGTGGGAGGGCGCGGCGGGGCGGGGCGGGGCGGACGGGGCACGCTAATCGCATTAGGGACCCGCGCGGCGTGCTAGTTGATGGACGTGAGCAAGCCAACTCTCTCCCGGCGCCGGCTCAGGGGGCATTACGTCGTCCGCTGTAGAACAATAGCAACAATAAGGCGGTGAGAATTAGAAGGACGGCCGTCGAAGACCGCGGCAGCGTCGGGGGCGGACTTCGAGTGCTGCGCACGAGAGAAGGCGGGATCAATATGTTCCTGCCGCGTCTGCACGGTCTGTCCACACTCTGTGTATGATATATCGATATCAATATGTTCCTGCCGCGTCTGCACAGTCTGTCCACACTCTGTGTATGATATATCAATATGTTCCTGCCGCGTCTGCACAGTCTGTCCACACTCTGTGTATGATATATCAATATGTTCCTGCCGCGTCTGCACAGTCTGTCCACACTCTGTGTATGATATATCAATATGTTCCTGCCGCGTCTGCACAGCCTGTCCACACTCTGTGTATGATATATCAATATGTTCCTGCCGCGTCTGCACAGTCTGTCCACACTCTGTGTATGATATATCAATATGTTCCTGCCGCGTCTGCACAGTCTGTCCACACTCTGTGTATGATATATCAATATGTTCCTGCCGCGTCTGCACAGTCTGTCCACACTCTGTGTATGATATATCAATATGTTCCTGCCGCGTCTGCACAGCCTGTCCACACTCTGTGTATGATATATCAATATGTTCCTGCCGCGTCTGCACAGTCTGTCCACACTCTGTGTATGATATATCAATATGTTCCTGCCGCGTCTGCACAGCCTGTCCACACTCTGTGTATGATATATCAATATGTTCCTGCCGCGTCTGCACAGTCTGTCCACACTCTGTGTATGATATATCAATATGTTCCTGCCGCGTCTGCACAGTCTGTCCACACTCTGTGTATGATATATCAATATGTTCCTGCCGCGTCTGCACAGCCTGTCCACACTCTGTGTATGATATATCAATATGTTCCTGCCGCGTCTGCACAGTCTGTCCACACTCTGTGTATGATATATCAATATGTTCCTGCCGCGTCTGCACAGTCTGTCCACACTCTGTGTATGATATATCAATATGTTCCTGCCGCGTCTGCACAGTCTGTCCACACTCTGTGTATGATATATCAATATGTTTCTGCCGCGTCTGCACAGCCTGTCCACACTCTGTGTATGATATATCAATATGTTCCTGCCGCGTCTGCACAGTCTGTCCATACTCTGTGTATGATATATCAATATGTTCCTGCCGCGTCTGCACAGTCTGTCCATACTCTGTGTATGATATATCAATATGTTCCTGCCGCGTCTGCACAGTCTGTCCACACTCTGTGTATGATATATCAATATGTTCCTGCCGCGTCTGCACAGTCTGTCCACACTCTGTGTATGATATATCAATATGTTCCTGCCGCGTCTGCACAGTCTGTCCACACTCTGTGTATGATATATCAATATGTTCCTGCCGCGTCTGCACAGTCTGTCCACACTCTGTGTATGATATATCAATATGTTCCTGCCGCGTCTGCACAGTCTGTCCACACTCTGTGTATGATATATCAATATGTTCCTGCCGCGTCTGCACAGTCTGTCCACACTCTGTGTATGATATATCAATATGTTCCTGCCGCGTCTGCACAGTCTGTCCACACTCTGTGTATGATATATCAATATGTTCCTGCCGCGTCTGCACAGTCTGTCCACACTCTGTGTATGATAATATCAATATTTCGGCTCTGAGTCTGTTTCTGTGTTTATTGTTTGGTAAGGCACAAACACACATATGACACAAGCTCTGCTTCCTTTGAGACAGATGATGCTGTGTGCTGTGGTCCCACTGCGCCCGGGCGCCCGCAGCCGGCTCGAAGTCGGATGATCTAGATTATTATTTATATTATATTTTAAATAAATCCTTTAGGGGTGGCTCGAGAGATCTGTCTTCAATTAATTTTATCAAACAAGTTTACCATCTTAAAGCCAATCATTAGCATAATCCCCCTGACGTTAAATTGTCTCTGGACCTCTACTTTGTAACTGCTGCGGGTGTATTGTCTTGTGCGTATATATTAACCGAAGGATGCGATATGATATGATACAAAGATAGAATATGTTTATAGTGAATGTGCGGGAATCGTAAAGCGCTCGTGACGCCTCGCGCTCGTCGCTTAGCTGCTCATTTTACAGACCATTTATTATGCAAGCTTCTAAAATTCTATCCTTTTGTACTTATTTTGTACTTTACCATGTAAAATTATAGTATTCTTTAAAGGTGGACCACAGACAGATTTTACCTCGGCGCGGCGCGGGGCGCGGGTAGCGGGGCGCGGGGCACGACACTAAACTGAATGATGAATAGGTCAAGTTGAGTAAACACTTAGTTGGTTATTCAACTTTTATAAAAGCTCCTTATTTTCATCGTTTATCCGCAAAATAAGAAATGCTCAGGCAACTAATTAAAATTCAGCGAAAGTTCTCGACTCAGGGTCGCCTGCTATGAACAATTATAAGGAAAATTCGCTCGTTTAAAACAAAAATGATTAAGTTGTGTTTGTTTACGAGGGAAGGAAACATACCTCCTACCTATGTACAGTCACAAGCGACCGCAGCGTCCCGCCCCGCCCCGCCCGCGCCCTCGTCGGCTATTGCGAAATACATTTCACCCTTTACCGTTCTCGTTCAGGGTGCTGATGGGGTTGCCGCGCTTCTGTAGCGCCTCGGGGATGTTTGCTGACGCACGAGTAGATGGTTTCGCAGCGATAATGCGCAAGAGATCAGCATCCCTGGTGCGCCGGGTGCGCGACAGCTCCAACACCTACCTGCAGCTCATTGCTCAGCGGATGGACACTGACTGTCTCTTTATGGAACACTGGACAAGAGCATATATTGTACTCTCTTGACCAGTGTTTATTATACCTAATTGTAATAATTGTGTAACTCTGGTCAGTGACACAGTGTATATGTATACTGTGTCAGTGATGTTTTTGGATTGTGATTTTAATTTTAAATTTAATTTTAGTATAGAATTTTATTTTAATTTTGTGATTCATTTTAGTTGATTTTAATAAATTTGTAATTCATTTTAATTGATTTAAATTTGTAATTCATTTTAATTGATTTGAATTTTGTACTTATTTATATTTTTACTTAATTTTGACATCGAATTGAACTTTAATTTTGCTGATGTATTTTAATTTTCTATTTATAATATTTTTATTTATACCTAATTTAAAATTTATTTCGAATATGGACACTTTTATTATAACAATGTTGTCTGAAATAAACGTATTGAATTGAATTGAATTTACCTGACATCACTATTGTCGACCATCATGGATGCGCTCCACAGAGCAACAACATCATCTGTGAGAACCCACTGCTGGGCATTTTGCTAAACTTGCTACACTTGCTAAAATTTTAACTGCATTCGCTGTTGGTTTTTACAGAAATATTATCTGAGTTAGGCGAAAACAGATCAAGACATTTTTTTTTGACATTTATTATGATTGCTGAAAGTGAATATTGTTGTTTTTCGTGTGCCCCACGATCCTGTAAGTTGTGGGTAGAGTTTGTAAGGTTCAGGTTTAATTGTTTGTCAGGTGAATGTTCGCGAGCACGCCGACGTGACGCGACGTGACGCGACGCGACGTGTCTGTTGATTGAAAGAGCACTCTCTTTCAATCAACACACACGTCGCGTGTGTACCGGGCACCGGGCTCGTCAAGCCGAGCACAGCACACACGCAGCGCTGTCCTATGCAAACCGTGCGTACATAGCTATTCATAATCAAATCAAATCAAATCAAATCAAATCAAAAATGCTTTATTGTACACCAGAAATTGAACACAACAAAAGACATTACATAAGACAAGTACAATGGGCGGCCTTATCGCTTAGAAGCGATCTCTTCCAGGCAACCTTTAAACCATAATGTTATAGTTGAAGAACGTTTTTATCTTTATATTTATTTTAGAATAGCTTTGGTACCTTTCATAAATTCACAGAATTCTTTCCATCCAAAGCTGCTACCAAAATGCTATAGATTGATTGTTGGTTGACTGAAACGATTGAACGAGTTCTTTCCAGCCACGAACATAGTCCTACGTGAGTGGGACGAGGCGACGAGGCTCTCCTAGCCATCACACTTATTATAATTTGTAAATTGAAAATGGATATCCTCTTATCATTGTACCTGTTTATAAAATTGCATTGAAAGTTTAATGTGTTAGACAACACATCCGGAGCAGTAGCTGTGGAGCACTGAGCCAGCGCCTAGCTCTAGCTAACATTCCACGTAATAACAATATGATTTCGGGGATAATCCTTCCACATGCATCGCGCGCGGCGGCGGCGGGGCGGCGCGGCAGCCTCGTCCGGGGGTAATCCCGCGAGATCAGGCCGAGGCCCGCACGTCCTGACGTCACGTCCTGCCTAAACATGCCTTTAAGCCCTATCCCAGCGACGTGAATGGGGTCACAGGGAATACGTACTTGACTTAATAAATTTATGGTTATGAAAAAACTAAATTGGATAGGTACTAATCTCTCAGGAATAAAGTGTTGTGGACCACCTCTGGAGCATCGCCGGAACGGTACCTAAATAATTTAAAAATAGTTTTAAAAGGTCAGACTTCTCTTAGCTCAACAAATCGACGAACATACGACGTCACTGCACTGACGAGTAGTCTGACACCGTGAGTGATATCGAAAGGTCAAGATAGAAATTAATCTATAACCAACTTATTTTTTCATAATTAAAAGAATTATAGAAGGAAAATAATATTTTTTATACACTGTGAGAATATAAATACTTTGTATACAGAGATAAAGTGACCAACTGGAAACGTACAAGATAAAAATGGAATTTAACCTGCAAGTTGCCTTGACTTTATTACTCATTATACCCTGATGTCATTTATAACCAAAGGTCGGAGTAGAGAAGTAGGTAGAGTTATCTATGACCAATGACCACAAATGATAAGTTAGTGGGATATCCCTCCAGAATTCCGAGATTTTAAAATTATCAAGACATTTTTTCCGTAATTTCATAGATATTTAGGTGGAGGCGTAAAGTAAAAATAAATAATTGTACCTATCTAAAGCGAACTGTCAACTATACTTAATAGCACTTTCTCGTGAGAAACGTGTTTCCCGCGATGGATGATGAATTTCCTGCGTTGACAACGTCACATATTTGCACACAGTAACTCAACAAAGCTTCTAATCAATCGGATGAATTTTATAGAAAATAAAAAAACAAAAAAAAAACAAAAAACATAACAAAGAAATCGTCTGTATCAAAAGTAAAAATCAATTTACCTATAAACGTTTAACAATTGCTTCCTTTAAATTTCAAATGTAGTAGTTACTAAATTACTACTTTAATTGTAATATTTGAATTCGGTAATTTCGGAACTTTTCGGAAAAAAAGCCATATCCATGTTATGCAACCATGATGCAAGTACATAAAATCGCTCTATCTACTCCGACCTTTGTTTATAACACAGCAGAACAATCACTACATTACACACTCGTATAGGGTCTACACACGCGAAAAGGGTCTACACAAGAATAGAGTGTCTACACTGTCATAGAGGGTCTACACCCGCGTAGAGGGTCTACATTGTCGTAGAGGGTCTACACACGCGTAGAGGGTCTACACACGCGTAGAGGGTCTACATTGTCGTAGAGGGTCTACACACGTGTAGAGGGTCTACACCCGCGTAGAGGGTCTACATTGTCGTAGAGGGTCTACACACGCGTAGAGGGTCTACACACGCGTAGACGATGTATGTACATAAATAGATTATATGGATGATAAAAAGGTTTGGCGCGAGTATTGCTCCAAGTGAGGACCTGACATTCTTTATAGAGTTGAGATGTAGGGTATCTACATTATATGGGTATGAATCAGTTACCCTTCAGGACAGCTCTTTGCGCTCTCTCCAAAGGGAGCATGTGAGTTTTTGATGACCCACCACCGTCGCACAGTACCTACAGAAGTAAAGTTTGGCAAAGAGCAAAATAAGTTGTTTTCAGTAGTATGTCAAAACCCTTATTGCATCGCTGTTTTCTGTTTGTGTTTTGAATCTTTAATATCTCAGAAACCATTGCAGCTATTGACTTGAAATAATGATACGTTTCGTGGGCGTAATATAGATTTATAGTATTACAATAATTTTCGGTACAAATTTGATAAAGTAATTTTAAATGGGGCCTACAGAGGCAAAAAAAACTGTGTTGGTTGAAGATTCCAACACAGTTTTCTTTTTTAATTTTGGTATATTTTTACTATTTGAAATACTGTAAAAAAGGTCAACAAAATTATATTATATTCTTGTAGTGAGTTAATATGGGGAAAATAAGTTAATTGAGAGTCAATTGTAATTCCTTAATATTTAATGGCATAATGGCATTTTTCTAAGCTACTTCAGTCGCAGATATTTTCAGTTATTTTCAGTTTGGAGTCACTGCATCGCGTGTTGACTGAGTCAGAAGTTCCAGGCAAACCATTCCGAAGCGCAAAGTAAGATACTTTGTCTGTTCGGCGTTCAACGTGAGGCGGTTCTGGTAGAGATACGGAGGAACTAAATTAAAACCAAGTTATGAAATGTTCCGAGTTTCCCCTGAAGAGAGCAAAACTGTATCATCGGCAAATGTAAGGAGTTTGCAGGTTTCTAGGGTACATAATGTATTTGATTAAATCAAATCAAATCAATCATGTATTTGCAAGAATACATAATTATAATACAATGTCAGGTCTTATAACTATTTTGTAACTGTATGCAGCCTGCACGCAGGCGTGCAAATATTCTGTGAGTCATATTATAAAAAATGTTTATCTATATATAAAATTAAGTATTCTTTCCTAAATATTCTTTCATATTATAAAAACATTTGTTAAGTAAACATCCACTTAACTTATTCCTAAACATATTGCCATTACGGTCTTTTATGTTTTTAGTGTAAAAATAATTTAGGCTAAGAATAGATTCGGTCCAAGAATACTTCCAATACACATGGAACTGTTAATTCGGAACTGAGTTGATCACCAATTTCATGTTTTGCCTTCTATCAATAAGATAACTTTCAAATAATTTAAGTTTGATTTCCTACTGTTCCCAGGCTCCCTTACTTCTTTATGAGCAAAGGAATTGACACCGTATCAAAAGCTTTGGCTAGGTCCAGGAAATTCCCTAGATATTCAGTTCCTTCATCCAGACATCTAATAATAAAGTCTTCGAGCTCTGATACGGCATCGGCATAGACCTCCTTTTTCGAAAACCACATCGATTTGGAGAGAGTAGGTTGAACTTTTCCAAATAGTTTACAAATATAATTGATGGCTCTCTCTAATATTTATTTGGCAAAATTAAATTGGGCCTGTAATTACTAGCTGTAGTTTCGTCGCCATTCTTGTAAATAGGAAGTGTGACAGATATGACAGTTAGCTCCCACAACGTAACGCACAATGTCATCACAGCCAGGCGGAACAGCGTCAAGTAGAGCCGCGTGCCGCTGACAGGCTGATGTATGTGCGGGCTTTTTATAATATTCCTGTCAAAGCGACCTCCCGTCCGACGATATTTTTTTACGAATTCCGAACTTTACCGTGCCGCGACTCGTCAGGGGGGCAGAAGGGGGGGGGTCGGGGGCGCAGACCGAGCGCCGGCTGGGGCCCACCGGCGCCGCGCGTACCTCTTCGCGGCACCAGCTCCCATTCAAATCTATTCATTTCAATTCAATGAAAGTACCGGATTCCCCAGCAATTAGTCGTCACGTCACACGCAACGAGTGCGAGTAAAGCCGCGCGCTCGCCTGACTGAGACACGCCTCCTCTGCTCCATACATTATCAGTGTTCTTTGTTGGGACATGTGTAATGCAATCATAACTCCGGAACATTCGACACACATGTAGCGCCGCATGTGTTATCTCACGCGCTATCTCACGACAACGTTCATGAAATAGTCGTAGAGCGTGAGGGAGGTGGTACCACAAGCACAGCTATACTAAGTGTGGATGTAGGGCGGCACGTATTGTGCGGTGGCACGGGTGATCGTTAAAAGGGTTCTCCATTAAAAAGGACCATTGTCGAAATATATGGTTTTCTCAATGAAATAACGCTATTATTACACCGCACCGTGTTAACGTTTTACTGGAATCTTCATGAGCTTAATTGTTTGGAAACATTTCAAAGTGTCAAATGACAGGGCCGCGCCGCCCGCGCGCTAACGGGTGCGGATCTCAAAGACTAATTTGGGTACATTATTGTTTGGTGCGTGGGCTCCCGGGCCCTGTGCTCGGCACTGTGCGGCGACGGGCCCAGTGCTCGGCACTGTGCGGCGACGGGCCCTGTGCTCGGCACTGTGCGGCGACGGGCCCAGTGCTCGGCACTGTGCGGCGACGGGCCCTGTGCTCGGCACTGTGCGGCGACGGGCCCAGTGCTCGGCACTGTGCGGCGACGGGCCCTGTGCTCGGCACTGTGCGGCGACGGGCCCTGTGCTCGGCACTGTGCGGCGACGGGCCCAGTGCTCGGCACTGTGCGGCGACGGGCCCAGTGCTCGGCACTGTGCGGCGACGGGCCCTGTGCTCGGCACTGTGCGGCGACGGGCCCAGTGCTCGCGGGCCCCACCGGCGGCGGAGGCCCCTCCACGTACATATTTTAAAGAGGCGCACATTTACAGACACCACCTCATAATTGAAATCGATTCACTCATACCGCCTCACGTTTCATTTCTCTAGTCGCGGAGTATAGGGCCGCTGCGCTGTGTGGACGCACTGTAGGTATATTCTGCTAAGTTTTGGTTCACGTGCGAGTGTTATATAAATTGACGTGATTTCACAGACACAGTGAGTGTCCCCTTGACGCCTTGACGCACCTAATCTACATTTACTTTTATTTATTTATTGCATTTATGTCCTTTACAAGGTGTTACATTTTAATAGGTAGAAAATTACATGAACCCTGTAAGGGCGCTGCATCATTCTGAGTTCTTAGTTTTACAATTTGATACATTTATTCCTTCATTTTATTAATACTTAAATGTTCAAGTTAAGATCGGTATAATACACACAATTTGTAAGCTATGTATATCATAGTTAATATGTCAAAAAAATATATATTTATAGGTATCATTAAGTATTCAATTAAATATAATTATAAAAGCAATTCAATGAATGTCCAGAAATTATAATAGTGTATGTCAATGAAAAAAATATTTTAAATGTCATATGAATAGAGGATTCAATCCCGGGATCCCGAAGCCCGGGATCCCGGGCTCCCATTCATATTTTAGTCCCGAAATTTTCGGGATTAAATTCAATGAATCCTGGGATTTTCGGGACTGATATATTTTTTATATATAAGTCAATAAAAATGTGCGTGAAACGGCACTTACTTTAAAAGCTTCAGAACTTAATAGAAAACTTTAATCCTGAAGCATATAAAAAAACTGATCATTCTAAGATCATAAACAATAAATTAATCTTTATGAGGCTAGTTCCACACGAGGTTATAATTTGGAGAAGACTTATGAAAATTGATTGACGATTCCTCCAACTTCCATCGTGCTGAACGCGCTTTTTCCGCTTCTTCATATTGTGGAACAAATTGAGAAGTATGCTTTCGGATGAGACGTTGGATGCGTTGTTATTTCTTAGATTTTATTTTCGTGGCTTAAATAAGTAATTTATAGTTTCTGGTCTATTTGATTTAAAATATGAGTCCTATAAACATTAATCTCTTTTTCGTAGTCTTTCTTATAGTATAATGGCGTTGTTTAGATAAACAAATCTGAAGAAATTGTTTTTTTTAAGTTTATTTGAAAAATAAAATAAACAAACTGAGCAATAATTTATGAAACAAACTAGGCCCTTATAAAATATATAAGGG
>CAWVOY010000095.1:0-17588 GCA_963931895.1 Eupithecia pulchellata | reverse complement strand
CAGCCGTGCGGCCGAGGTCTGACGCCGAACCTGTACCAATCATCATCATCATCACTAGCCTATCAAAGTCCACCAATATATCCACTGTACCAATACTTTCAGATTATTCACGGCTTTGTTGATGTGCATAGTAAAAATATTTATGAAATCTAATTTATTATGTATATCAGTCATCTAGTGCCCATACACTCGCTCTGCTTAGCTTGGGACTAGATGATGCTTCACCCACCGCGCCAGATGTTGTCACAATGAATAATACTGATATATGTTACAAAAGAAAATTCTGCATTTGTATGTATTGCAAACTATGTGATTAGATGAATAGATTACCTTTCTTCTCGAGATCCAGCATCTCGCACATGGTGCGTAGCTGTTTCATCTCCATCTTGGCGGTTTCCTCTAGCTTCGCCTTGTAGTCGGACGAGCCGATCGCCCACTCGTAGCCTTTGAACTTCTTTATGTTACCGCTTTACGTTCCGGTCGAGGCATAGTTGCTGTGGAAATAAAATATTATAGCTATGTTATATATTTATTATATTATAAAGATGCAAGATTTTATTGTTTGTGTTTGAATTGAATGGGCTCCGAAACTACTGGACTGATTTGATAACAATTTTACCATTAGAATTGTATGTTATCCTTGACACAGATAATACTTCCTTGACACACTTAATACTCCCTGATGATAATAGGCTATAGAATATTATCTAAAAAGTTAAGTACATCAGATATTTTATACTCAAAACACAAGCTCTGCTCTGCTCTCTTCAATAGACGACAGGGATCTTTCGCGGCAGAAAACAAGTTTTGGTAGTTTCATTTCGGATCATCATCAAGTCATTCTAATTTCAAAACTTAAAGCGCCATCTATAGCATCGCCTTAGAGCTTAAACCCTGTTATGATATTATTTTCTCAATAAATTAATGAATAAAATGTTTTCAGTCTATTTTTACTGTTCTTGATATGAGGAAAACACTCTTGAATTTGTTTTTTATCTAGTAGTTAAGCTTTGATGGTGGATACATGCACAAACAAAATGGCAAAACACAGCAGCAAATACTCACAGACTGAGTGGAAAAATACGTGTAAATGGTACCCTAAGATGTGATTATTATACACAACTTGACTAAGAAATTATCATAAAACACACTCGATTTAATTTCGTCTGGGCCTTTGCGTTGCGGTCGCGTAATCCAAACGACGCAGATACGACAAGACAGCGGCGTGGAATCGGACAAAACTTTATTTGGAACACGTTGACGTTATACCGTTTGAGATAGAAATCTTCTGTCAAAGAGAATAAGGCCCTAGCCTAACAGCCTCGACTACGTCTGTCTACGCCCGTGATTTAAATAAGGCATTTATCAGCATAGACTAGATAAGATAAATAATGCTGGACAATACATACATCATCATCTTGCTGCAAGCTGAGTAGACGTTGTGTTATGGGTACTAGACAACTTGATCAGTCATCTAGTTGTATGTAAGATGTATATACATACATAATACAAAACATTACTTAAATATTTTTTACACATCGTACAAACTTTTATCCCAAGGCGGGAATCGTGGTGGAGTTGTTACTAGCTAGTTAGATAGACTAGCATCGACTCGCCTTCTTTGTTTTATCGTTTCCCACTAAAAGTAGGTACTGTATATAAAAACAGCTGTGACCATACATATCAGCCCTTTTACGTGTTCACACTGGACATAATAGTTCTCAAACAATACCACAATCCGCCATAAATTCCCCACTCCGACCGATCACTATATCGTCGATCCATAGAGTGGGTCCCACACACACTCATATCGAACATCATATCAATAAATAACTCACCCCATACAAGTATTGATGCAATATCTTCTGATCCTGAGTCTTGAACCGAGACAGTGAAACTTCCACGTTGCTGATGTGACCGAGCGGGATACCTTTACCAGCTGGCAGGGGCACTGGTGGTTCTGTAGGCTGTAGCAGATAAAACCTGGTTTTCTTCATTTTCTAATTTGTAGCCGTGCGGTGCCGGCATAGAATATCGCCACCCCCATCGTGGGTGTGGTAAGAGGTGACTAAGGGACACACACCGGGGGCGGGCAGCAGCGCCCTCTGCAGAACAACTTCACCGAACTGCGATCCCCAACCCGCAAGCCCAGCGTAGGCATTATGGGCAATAACGTTCAAATGATAAATACATAATGCCATCTATGGGCTCATTAGGGGAGGCCTATGTCTAGCAGTGGACTGATATAGGCTGACGATGACATAAATAATAAATTTTTTACTTATGCACCATCACTTTCTCAATGTAGTATCCCACATTTTATTTAAAGTTGTTTTCTATTAAAATTTCGGTGTTCAACGTAATTTTTCGACGCATTAGGTACGTGTGGTAAGTTGTAAAAATATGATCTAACTATCATTTATTTATACGTCATATTTTTTTGCGTTCACGATGAAAGTGTGTTGATAATGAGTGACATACCTCTTTCTTGGGTTTAGGTTTAGGCGCCTCCTCTTCTTCTTCTTCCTCCTCCTCCTCCCCCTCCTCGTCTCCTTCTTCATCTTCGCCCTCTTCATCGTCGCCCTCTTTTGGCTTCTTTGCTGGTTTCTTTACTCTGTGATATTATAAATAAATTTACTGGAGAACGCAAATACATAATGTATACATATATTGTAATGTTGTAGTGACTGTATGTCCTCAGTCAGACTATTGACATCTAAAAACAACTTGACCGGAGTTTAATCAAAATCTGTAAAAACACAGCAGCTGATACATTAACACGATTTCCTATTTCTTAAAATTGCTATGCCCAATAAAAAGAAATTACCAATAAGCAATGATCTGTATTTAGATTGCAGAGATGCTTGTATCTTTATCTCAGACTAAAAATTTGTAGACAGCAAAACACAGGCAACATAGTTTTCTTTAGCAGGGTACAAGTTGCTATAATTCTCTATTCTCTAAGAAATTATCAAAAAGCAATAATTTCCGTTAAGTTTCCTCCGAGATGCTTGTTTCTTGAACTCAGACTAAAAGCATTATACAACACACATACTTTTCTTTAGCGGGCTTCTTCTCCTTGGCGTCATCTTCATCCCCCTCTTCGCCTTCCTCATCCTCCTCCTCCTCCTCCTCTTCTTCTTCCTCTTCATCCTCCTCTTCGGTGTCCTATAGTGACAAAATAAAACCTATTGGATACTGACTGTATATATAAAAATAAATCCCTATTTCTCTTGGTCGCGTTCTCTTGGTCTGTACCCGGCTTAACAGTTTGTTTTATTTAAATTAGGGAGGCGCTTAGTAAAAGAACCTAAATATTCCAAAATATAAACTTGATAATTTCCTTTCAACGTAATAATAAAATAAGATAGTTCTGTAGTTGGCGGCACTAATATGGGTCTGGTCAATGGCTTGTTGAAAGTCGCATTACAATACAAATAGTTCAATAAAGTAGGTGTTACATCTACGACATACCTCTTTCTTGGCCTTCTTCTTAGGTGGCGCCTTCTTTGCCGCTTTGTCGTTGGCTTTTACGTCTTTTTCATCCTCCTCATCATCATGCGTTTCGCCATTTTCTTCCTACAGCAATAATTGATAATGTTAGATCAGATAAAAGTCCTACAAATAAAACAAATTAAAAAAAAATAGACTCACGTACACTCATTACAAAAGAGGAAAGATTTGATTGTTTGTTTGTTTGTTTGAATTGAATAGGCTCTGAAACTACTGGACCGTTTCGAAAAAAAAACTCCATTAGAAAGGTAAACTTTCCCTGATGAACATAGGCTAAAGAATATTTTCAAAAAAGTTAGGGATCTCCGTAAAACATTTATTTTTTGTTGAATACCCGTGCAAATTCGGGGCGGGCCGCTAGTACATTATAAAAGGACTTCTATTTGCGTACCACGCTACGAAGCCGCAGGCAGGCACTACGTGAGGTCGGTGAAAATCTGTCTAGACTCGACACTACGCCTACTATTTAACGAACTCTGTGACCCCGAGGTGTAGGCGATTTTAAGTTACGCGATACTTCTGAATGAATCTATATTCAGTGTTGCTCATTTTAACCTTTTAACAATAAATACCTTTTCTAAGGCAAAAGACTCCCTAAAATATTAAACACGTAAGGCAAAGTGCCGACTAGCCAACGCTTTTGCTTGGATTTTGGTGCACAATGTGAGCGGGCGCGATTTCCTAACCGCTCTCGTAAGATCGGTAAGCATTCAAATGAAAAGACAGCTTATCTCCTGCCACCCGTGCTTATAGAAAACTAATAGGCATCAGATACATCCTACTGCTGAAATGCCTCCTCCAAAAAGGAAGGGTTTGGTGATCAGTGAGGTGAATATGTTAAAAACGAGATAGAAAATGTATGGAGCATCAGCACACTGTCCACTGCCGAACGTGATTCCTCCAAGCAAAGGACGTTTTGGCCATTATTATCACCCAAATATCCCGCCGGATTCGTGATCGCATCATCATGGCCTTTACATCCGAAGGTAGGTTCATGTGGTGTTCGTTCTTATACGTGATGACTTGTAGGCCTGTACGGGAACGACAGATGCAGCAGCTGTATTGTATTCCGTGAGCCACTTGTTATACACAACAGGAAATAACTTTTCTTCCTATGGTAGTTTTCTGAAATCAAGTCTTACGGTATCACGGACCGAGTTGGGCGATTCTTAGGCTGCGACCACAACGGCCGCGTTATTTTTTTTTCTTTTTTCCTATAATGTATACCGCTGTTTCATCCTGATTTGTTTAGTAATTTAATGACATCCTAATATTCCAAATATTTTTAATTTTGACTTAAAAACGCGACCTTCCCTCGGTACGGGGAACACTAACCAACTACGCCACCAAAAGTACCCGACTACGCAGATACGTCTTCGGACACCTACAGGGGAAACAGAAGTTTATTAAATCCTATTCAAAGACTAAAATTAAATTTTGTTTGACCCGAGGAACCGCCGCCATTGCTTATCTAGCTATCTTAGAGGTTACCCAGAGTGCGAAACACACTAAAATAACAAAAATCCCATCCAAAGGGTGTTAAAACAAAATCTATAATGGTCGTATCATAGATGGATGAGATTAATCAAGTAATACAATTATATAGGTCAATTTTAAAGTAATAAAACTAGGCCATACCTTTTTAGCGTCACCATCTGCTTTTACAGTGCTCTTATCATCCTTATCATCAGCGCCCGCGTCATCTTTGCCGTTTGCCGTCGCATCTTTTGAATCACCTGGAGAAAGCAAAAACAAGCAGAATGTAGAATAGAATCCAAGTTCCAGTGCTGATGTGTTTGAAACTCTTTATGAAACAACCATTATAATACTTGAAAAAATTGTATTATTCGAATATGGAACATTTTATTAGCGCTGCAGAAACTTGCGCTACTTTTAGAGCAAATCAACGTGTGAAATAGCCTTTATCTCATCAATTTAATGAAGAGCATTACACATCTAGTTTAACTTTTTACTAACGAACATAATGTTAAGCGTAACTAAATATAAACCAAGTAGGGCATGCAATATCGGATGGTTTTCGATTCCGGAACTGAGTTCCGATATTGGAGGCCTAATTTCGGAATTCCGAAACTGGTTCCGGTATTGGCACGTTTTATTTGAGGAAAGGATCGAGTCAAACTGAATGTGTTTTTCTAACAGTCTTTTAATATCTAATAAGGTCTTTCTTTACCTATGAAATTGCCGTTTTGTATCATGTATCATGTATGTTTTATTTGTATTAATCGAAGTAATCACCCATGCAATCAATGCATCTTTGCCAACGCAGTGGCAGTTTATTGATGCCCTTCTTAAAGAAATCAGCAGGACGGGAGGCAACAAATTCTTCAAAGGCATTTTGTACTGCCTCTCGGGTATTGAATTTTTTTCCCGCCAAGAAGGTATCCAAATTCTGGAAAAAGTAGTAGTCTGTAGGCGCAAGGTCTGAGTAGGGCGGATGACGGAGAGCTTCCAACCCCAGTTCTTGCAACCTGGATACCGTCTGCTGTGCAGTATGAGGCGCGCGTTGTCGTGCAGGAGCAGCGGAGAGGAGCGATTGACCAATGCTGGTTGGAGATGTGCCAGCTTCTCCATCATTGTGTTCAGTTCTTCACAGTACACATCTGCAGTAATGCTCATCCCGTTTGGTAAGAAGCTGTGATGAATCACACCGGCGCTAGACCACCAAACAGTGACCATCACTTTTCTAGGGGTGAGTTTTCGTTTAGGGCATTGTTTAGGTACTGAACCTACTTGCTGAGCGCTTGCGGTTATCAAACAGAATCCATTTTTCATCGCAGGTAACAATGCGGTTCAAAATTCCTTCATTTGTGTGTCTGTTGAGCAGTGCAAGGCACGTCTCGACGCGTACTTCGCGCTGGCGATCATTGAGTTCGTGGGGCACCCATTTGTCAAGCTTTTTTACCTTGCCAATTTGACGCAAATGGACCAATATTGTTTTGACGCTAACGTCGAAAGCTGCTGCTAATTCAGATAGAATAGATTGTGTATTGTGTAGCATCAGCTTCCACAATCGCCTTTAATTCGTCATTGTCGACCGACAATTTCATAGGTAAAGACGTATTATTATGGAATATATATCAAAATCTTACGATAAAACACGAATAATATTAGTTTCACATTTGAAATCTTACATAAACTAATAACTGTTTATTATTTGTTTATGTAAGTTTTAACAATATTAATTTAGGAATAAACTAAGAAAAAAATTTACACTTGATTTATAGAATTTTCACTTTGAGAGGAAACGCTGTTCTTTTTAGTGAGTTTTCAAGAATAACAATGCATCTAGCATTTTGTCACAGAGCGAGCTCCTGAGTCTGTTACAAATGTAGCTTGCACTCGAAAATAATCTTTCACTCTCGACACATAAACGCTACACGCAGAACACACAAAATATATTTGTAAGCTTCTGTCAGATGCACACCTCGTTGTCCTTCGTTATAATACATTTACGTTTCACGAACCCTTTAAGGTCATAATTGGTTGAAAAAAATTGCGACTTTTTGCATTCATCCAGTTTTTTGTCTAGCTGCTCTTATAGAGTTGGTTCATCAACTGCAACGTCTTCGTCTGCAGGAGACGAAGAAACGTTTATTTTTAGCTCGGAGGAACCGGAATGTGTAGGATTAAGGTAGTTGGGATCACTGTTATTATTAATATCGGAATTACGATATTCGTCTCAATTCCGGAATTGAAATATAATAAAAAATTATCCGAGATTCCGGAGTTGCGAAATTCCGGAATTTCGGAATGCATGCCCTAAAACCAAGCCCCCAATGACGTCATAATTATAGTAGATCAATGAATGATTTATTATGTAATCGTGCGTATGGAAATTGTGCGAAATGGTATCGAATCAAATGCGACTGGTCAAACCGGATCTCGCTTACTGGTTGCCACTGGGTCTTTGGTTCAAATGAAATGGCGTCGTCGTCGCCACGAACCTTTGTATACTGGTTTTGGAAGAAAACCAGTGAGCACCGGTGTAAGCAGATCTGCGGCCTGCGAGACGCCGGCATTTTGCTTCCTATATTTTAGGCCGTACTTCGATCTTATTTTCAACCTATAAGATTGATTTTATGGCAATGACGCGAAGAGACTATGTAACTCTGACTATACTTACAAAGTAATGAAGCGTGTGATCTTTTAGTTTTTTTAGCAGATACCTTTTGCGTTTTGTTATACATATCGTTTAGTGTATTTCGATGAAGGGCCTTTTAACAGTGAGATTTGCCGTTCGGAAAATGACGAATGATTAACAGACCGGCCACAACTTAGATTCAGCTTTTCTAAGGCCGCACCCACATCGCATAAAAATACTCCGCCAACATACAAGAAGCCGAAGCATGTTAAGGTTTACTCGTCTTAAATAATCAAAGTTAGCGCGCAATGCTAATGAGAAGTGTTTTATCACAATGAGTCACTTTGTTACTTTTTTCGTCGCTCAAGGTTTTATTTTTGGCGAGTGATTTTAAGTCGCTTGTTGAGCGTGTAGTTTACACTGCTAGAGGCCCGTGCACACACCACAGCTTAAAGCTTATTGGAACTTTAGATTTCAAATCTGATGACAGCTTAACAACGGCGCGCACGTTAACTGGATGAGATCTCTTGTCTTAAACGTTTTTAGAACGTCTTGTGGATGACACTTGTAAAAATTAACGTAAAAATAATCTTAGTAGCTTATTAAGAATAATCGAGATCTTACTTTGATCTCCACACTAGAATGAATGCTGATGACTAAAAAGTAATATGATTTTGGTCTAGCTAGATTGGTACAGATAATACCTACTAAAGTAATGATTGGAAATAGATAAGCGACATTAGGCTGTGCTTTCAATTTTACAGCACGTAATTTTTTAAAGATGATATTCTTTGGTTAGTTTTGGTTTTTTAAACAGGACCAACATCAACGACGATTAACAATAATAATCAATTCAAGTCAGCAGAGAAGAGTATTTTGGCGCCCATACACCAAGCATCAGTTTTGTCGGTACGGCGGCGGCGGCGCGGCGCGGCGGCGGCAGGGCCCCGCGCGCCGGTTTATTACGTACGAGTAAACTTTACGCATTAGAAGTGAGGGTACCTTTCGTCTTATAAGTAACTTACGTCTATCCAATGTAAAAATTTTCGAATTCTCTGATAAAACGTAAAGTATACCTTACGTTTGGTTACCTAGGATTTTATGCCTGGATATTGAGTGAAAAGAGTAATTATGTTGAAATTATAATAAACCTGAATGATAGGTGCTGAAAAAGCGATGATTTGACTGCATTGAAGTAACTGATACACACAAAAAAACAAACAAAACCAAGCAAAACGATAAATCCTTGCAGCCTGATGAAGCCTGATGATGATTTTGTACTTAACATGGAAATGACCTGTAATACGAAGTTAGAACTTGGGACATGTTCCAAAAACAAGAATGTATATCTTTTTATTTTAACCAATCTATGAACTTAATTTCTAAAGACATACAGGTTTTGGTAGGCCTCTATGAAATTGACTTTGGAACACATCTCAAACCTATGTAGACAATATGACACAAATAGCCCCCAAAAGGTTAGTTGCGATGTAGATGAACACTGATCGTGTGAACACGGACGGACATTGACTGGATTGCGGCTGACCTGCTGTTTCATCTGTTTTTTCAGGGTTTTCCTCGGGTTTGGATTCTGGTACATCTACATCAGCGTTACCTTGGGCTTCTTGTGGCTTAGACTCAGTGGTCTCTAGGGACTCACCCTTCGAGTCCTGAGAGGACTCGTCTTCTGTGGACTGTCCATCACCTGCTGTTGATTTCTTGTCTTCATCCTGTACAGAAAGACCTCAGATATTTCTTTATTGTTAACAATTTATGCAATGTTGCAAGCCATTCAGCTGAAATTCCCAATTTAGTTGTTCTTTTAGTACTTGTGCTAGATTTCCATGTGGATATAAAAAGTAAGAAATATTTTGGCCTCTTTCAATTTCTTGACTCTCTAGAAAAATACATTATTTTTGTCTGGAATTATGAACATTATTCCTTGACAAAAATACAAAAGGTAAAATTTCATTTCCCATATTTTGCAAGTTTCACACAATACCAGTGTATTGGCGTCGCTGTGCGCGCGCTGGAAGTCTGATAAGATTGTAAACCTTATTCCAACACCCATAAGACACAATTTTCAATAAGTAGAAACTCTCATAGAACTGTGCTCATCGAACCTATGTAGGTATGTAAGGCACATTGCTGATTCGCGAATATTGGACATTCATTAATTAGGGAAAGCTACTCCATACAATATTGTCCCATACACTTATTTATTGAGCAGGTGACGTTTTTGTCTCACGTAATAAGCAAAAAAATTACTATTACAAAAAATATAAGGTACATTAATAAAGGTCCACCAAACCATATCCGTGTTTTATTTACATTGCTGGGCGAGTAGAGAGCGTAAATTATGAGCCGCGAGGCGACCGCTCAGTGGAATAACAACAACGCGCTACCTCTAATATTGAATAATCGCAAGAAACGAAATATCAAGGTCATGCGGATTTCATATCAATGTCATATAACATCGTGCACAGTAACAAAGGCCCTGCAACGAAATGCAAAGGGGCGGGGGTGGCCAAAATATGCAAATTGCTGAAAAATATCACATTTTATTCAGTTTCGATAACTGATCAAGTTGGCATCATCCATTTTTATTGTGAAATAATGACCAATCTCACAACCCTCCGTGGCGTAGTTCCCGCTTTTAGCGGGAAGCGAACGTTCTGTCAGCCATGTTGAGACGCAGACAAACATTAGTGATATAACACGGAAATAACACCACTTCACTGCCGTAATTGCTCATATTAGACGCGCACTTATGTATAGAAAATTAGTATAACAGTATATTTCACAACAATACCTGATTATCACTGATTTTTGCTTTATCGGTATCACCCGACATTTTTCTTACGAAGAAATTGAAAGCGAATTCCAAGCGTCTTCAAACACCGGACAACACAAATGCACGCACCCAATAAACATAGAGAAAAAACTTTTGCGTTTCGTTCAAATGAGAAATGTGTATGTCACTGTCTTCTTTAAATTTGAAGATGCTTCTTAGCAACGAAAAAGTAGAAAATCTAAAAGTTTAATACTTTATGTCGTACATATCTCATTTAAATGACAGGCAAAGCATCTATCTTAAGATAAAACTTGATGGTAAAAATAAAGAATTTGTGCTACTATTCATTCTACCCGATAAATACGATAAACGAAACGCAAAATTGGCATTTTTTTTCAGAAGCATAGACAACCGCTTTGATAGATTTAATGAATGTCAAATCTGTCAAAAGTTATTGAAAACATTAATTAAACAGGATCTAGCTGTTGATAAGGATAAAAAATTCTAAAGTAAATATATGCAGAAGAAATTTTGAATGGTTAGCTACTATTTCCATAATTCATTTCGCCAATAAATGTCCATGTTGTCGTCGTGTCATTGTGGTGCCATTTTGCGTGCGAATATTTTTTGTTCTTCGAATTGTCTATGGACCGCGTCTTTCTCGCTCGGCTTTCTCGCAATTTTGCGAGGTGAGACCATTTTTTCGTAATTTCGGGTCGTTTTGATCCGTTTTCATGGCTGCCCTTTAGTGCAATCAATATTGTGGTCTAGTACAAACATGAGTGATTACTCTTCTATGGCTACGGTTCAAAATAATACCCCCAAGGGATTTGCGGCTGCTTTACAACGTGCCAGATTGGTAAGCATTATCTCAAAAGCACTGTTCTTTTTGCTGTCACAAATAATCACCCTCTGATTTATCTGCTTACCTTCATATTTCATCTAAAATTCGTACACCAAGTAGCAAATCCACCCTCATTTGTTCGGTCTCTGTTTTTGTCATTCGTTTCGGAACGTTACATTTACCTAACCTACTTAGCGATTCAATTAATTACAAGCTGATATACTGCAGCACAACGAAAAAGCATTGTTTTGTGCATTGTTTCAACAAAGACTTGGTGAGCGCTAAACTTGTTTTTTAGCAAATACTTTACAACGAAGATGGAAACCGCGCGAACGGAACTCCTACGCAATGCCGCGGTAGGAAGCCGATCGATTGCAAAGTGTTCTGTACAACATAAGTGATAGTTTATGTTTTACAATAATTTGTGGTTAAATACATATGTTGTAAAGTTCAAAAACTCAATTGATGGGTTGAGAAGACACTCTCTAAATCTTATTTATCATTTAAAATTTAGATAGAGGAAATTATTTTCTTTATAATAAACTTCTTGTACCCATACCCTTCTTCTCTTCATTATATCATCTACTTCATGGCTTTGCATGACTAATATCTGATTAAATACAGCTCATCAATTAAGGTGTAGCTGAAATTTTGATTGGGTCTCACATGATTATGCTTTGCAGGTTGCTGCGAAGTTGGAAGGAAGCGGAAGTAAGAGACCATTAGAAGACGGTAGCGAACCCAGTTCCAAGAAAATTGCATCCCAAGAGATCACTTATCAATCTCCAATGAAGTGAGTATTATCATCATCAGCCCATGTTAGTCTACTGGACATAGGCCTCCCCTAATGAGTGCCATAGCACCCTGTCTTCAGATTTTCCCATCCAGCATCTGCCTGCAGTCTTTCGCTGGAATATGCAGATGGCTGCAGAAGTGAACCTTATACCCAATTGTACAATCTGTCACAAATCTCTTACCTTAAGAATTGGGTTCCATGGTGACTTCTTTTTGAATTTCATCCATGGAGACTGGCCTCCATAGATGAAATTGGGCAAAACTAACATCCTGTACATTCTACAATCAGTAAAATATAGGTATATAGATAGTGCATCGGAAGCTTGGACTTAGTCATGATTTCACTGACTAAAATACATACAATGCTAACCATTCAGTGCGTCAAAATTACTGATATTTGTAACTTTCAAATCCAATCTCAAAACCTTCCATGCATTTGGAAAAAAATCTATTTTGAAATAGTGTACTGTCATCACCAACATACATTTCTCAATAATTCAAATGATACAAAGGATATGGAACATACTACCTTTTGATCATGTGATCCCTTTTGATCAAGGTGAATATTTAGTCAAAAACCAATGTAAACTTTTATTCATAACCCTGCTAACTTAACCTCCTTAGACCCAGAGCTATATTTTTTGAGTACTCATTGGTACACTCTGTGCAGAAAAGTGTACAAAATTAAAATTCATTGTCAGACCCAAGGATAAAAATACTTCTTATTCTTATTATCTGAGTTTTTAGGGTTAAAATTGATTTAAGTTAGGTTAATTTTTAATGTTTGAAATACACCTGTAGTTGTAAAATGTATTTTTAATTTGTACACATAAATGTACTTTGGGTCTTAGCATAGTAATTATAATATGCTATCATTGATCTAATAAAACACAAAATATATTATAAAAATTCAGCTTATATTCATAACTTATAGTTATTAATGAATTGTACATTATGTACTATTATTAGGAACACAACTTAGTTACATTTCAATTTCAGTCTCAATTTTAACAATTAGGTAATCAGACAGAGGAATTGGTTAGTTGAAATCTTTAGGCAACCACTCTGCTGCCTGATCATCAGGCTTTGACGAGTCAGCACTTCTTTCGATCCTTGATCTTGATCGTGATCCATGCCCATGACCTCTACATGATCGTCCACGCCCGCGTACAGGATGAAGAGCAGGAGCTAAAAGACGTTCATCTTCATCTGTTTCATCGGATTCAGACGAAACCACTTCTTCAACGAGTGGGTTAAAGTCATCGTCAGAAGCATCTCCATCTTCAAAATCGTCCCCTTCATAATCAGAATTCTCAAGCATGTGGCTTATTTCTTCTGTGAGATCTGTTAAAAAAACACTCCTTTAACCCTTGATTAACTTCGTGAAATTTACTAACGTAATTAACTTGTATGAGTCAGTGGGACTCATATATTTTCTAAGCGTGATATTCTCAAATAAAACAATTTTTTTTTCAATTTTTTTTTATTATTCATATTAAATATTTATTAAGGCACTAGGAAAAAGTATCAAAACTGGACAGACTTCAGAGATCCTCTTAAAAATTAAAGAAACTAATTTTATCAGTCTCAAAAACAAAGGTATTTTAAAACCTCTACAAAACTATGAAATATTCGTAACTTATATATGTTTTTTATGTTTTTGGACTCTCAAAGATATACAAATTAATAATAATAAAACAAAAATGTATGCTCCAATACAAAAAAATAAAAGGTGCAATGGGTTTTGGCACTGCTTACAGGCAACGTCGGCATACCTTTTTCGAGCAGGTCAAACATATTGGTTTCAGACATTTGGTGCATAGATATGCAGTCTTTGTTCTTTTTTTGTAGTGGCACATATAGCAGTATTTTCTTTCATTCCTGGGTAGCTTGTCTTCAGTTTCAGGGTGGTTCGCATCTTCAGGAATGTCTTTTTTCAATATAGATGAAACCGAGCAGCGAACTTTGCGTGGCAGACGAGTATTGTGCAGACGTGTCATCAGATTGGCTTCGTTTAAATTTTCAGCAATGCTTTTCAGAAAATTCATTCTTGTCAGTTTTGGCACGTCACTTTGGCTCTCATAGATGACTTGTGCATTGCAACATGACATATCAATGACCCTGAAGAACACAACCATAGGCCAACGCTGCGTTCGTCTATTGCACGAGTACACGGAACACTTCTGGTCAACCAAATCAACACCTCCTTTGGTTGAATTGTAGTACATTATTATTTCAGGCTTTCCAGTATTGGCATCAATTTTGTTGTCATGGTGCATGGAGGAGTAGAGCACTACAGACTTATTTTTCTTTGGGACATAGCTGACCAGAGTACACTCTTTGGTAAACCCAAACACAGAAGATTCCACTGGCCGGTCTTTGTGTGGGAGAAATTCGTTTGGAATTACTCTCTTGTTTTTCTTTAGAGTACCCACTGTTGTCAAGCCTCTTGCCTTCAATTCTTGAAGAAGTTCCATTGAAGAGTACCAGTTGTCTGTGGTGACATTGATGTTTGTGTTGACAATTGGCTTACACAAGCGAAGCGTGGCCTGTGTTGGTACTGACTTCTTTTTCTCTTCTTCTGTCAAACCAAATCCGTCGGAACCTTTTCCGGTATATAAGTAGATGTTGTAAACATAGGCTGTTGCAGAATCTACTAGACACTGCATCTTCAAACCATATTTCCCCGGCTTATTGGGCATGTACATTTTGAATCTGGATCGTCCTCTGAATTCTATGAGCATTTCATCAACCGTCGCGTTAGTGCCCATTGAGTAATTGTTTTGACTGTTTTCTACAAATGCTTGTAATATGTCAGTGATAAGACAAGCAGGATCAACTTCTCTACGGGTTTCACGCTCAGAAGCATCATCAAAGCGGAGGGCGAGTAGCAATGCCAAGAATCTGTTTTTGGCCATAGACGCTCTGAATATCTCACGCCCGGTGCCGTCAGTTGCAAATAATGACGTGATACTTTCTCTGTTAGATTTGAAAATAGCGGAATAAATAAGCAGGGCCAGAAAACCTTTCAATTCGACAGAATTAGTCTGTCTGAAAGCGGATTCTTTTGGGTGTTTCCTCTGAAACTCCTCAAGCTTTTTATTTGTCCAAATCAACACGGTATTGAGCATCCTTTGGTCAAAAATTAGCTGGAATGCATCAATTGGAGAAAGAGGTCCTTCAGTTGCAGGCCTGACTCTAGGAACTTGAACCATATTATGTGTAGCAGTACGCACATTTCGGGCCGGAGGTAATCGCGACCACTTGAATCGATCTTTTCCGTAGTAGTAGTTCTGACTTCCTCTTTGTGCAGGTGTTGATGGATCGTCATCACTTAGGTCAGATGAATTTTCCTGGGCTGGTGCATTATTGCGTAATCTGCGAGATAACTCCGATAGCGGTAAGTTGCTCTCACTCAATGACGACTCATCATCATCGATCCCAGCTTCCTCGGCTCTAGGTGGCTCCTCGGAATCAGAATGCTCCGAATCAGTATCGTGTTCACTGAGAATGTACTCACCATCTTCATTATCCGAGTTGAATAAGTCTTCATTTGCGTTCATCGACTGACCAGTACCTTGTTCATCGTCACTCTCGTCATTCAAAACATCTTGCAGCCAAGATTCCAAAACGGAATCCGCCCCATCTTCATTCATACTAACGAATTTATCTTGTTCTGGATTTATTCTGCAAACCTAAAAAGATATATTCTATAAGCATATAAAAAATATAATTTATATCAATAATAACGACAAATAAGCAACATTCGAAAATTGAAACAAATAAAAAAATATATAGCACAATTCACTTGTATGAGTCCTTAGGACTCACTCGACGCAATAACTCACCAAATACGCAGTGCCGGCACACGTCCTCTCGCCTCCGCGTAGCCCGCGACACTGCAGGAAGGTACTGAGACGGGGGGGAATCTAGCCGCTCAAATGTTACAATTATGGAAGTTTGAAATTTTGATGTGAGTCCCAGGGACTCAGGAAGTTAATTAAGGGTTAAAGACCCAAAGTACACAAAAATGTACTAAAATGAAGTGACGAAGAAATGACTTTGAGACCCAAAGTGCAGAAATATGTACATAATTATTCAATGCAAAATAAAGTAGGTTAGCAAAGTGAAATTCTAGGAAATAATATTAAAATCGAATACATTGGTTATTGCTAAATGTAAAATAATATTAATTGATTTAATATCCTATCATGATCATTTTGATAAATTACAATACAAACTTACCAACGCGGCCGGGTGGCGCCATTTTTTCGCGCATCCACATGTGTGCTTGACAGGTTATGTCAAACGGTCGGAAGTATTAAAAACCATAGACAAAAAACATCACTCTTATACGTCAACTGTCTAAACTCAAGCCCGCGAAACTCAAAATGCACCCCGAGACGTTTGAATGTTATGTACAGAAAAATGTACAGCGGATCTCACTGACTACAGAGGTAGATGTTGGATTGGGACTGATGACCGTAATTTAATTTGTCCATAAAAATGTACCCGGGGTCTTAGGAGGTTAAAGCATTATCTGTCTTCATGGCATGAGTCAGAGTGAGAATATCAATGGCACTAACTGTTTTAATGTTTGTAGACCATTATGAATATTGGGAGTTAGACTTTAACTTGAACTAAGACCAATATAATTAAGGCGCATACAGCACCTAAACTAGCGCCACCACCTACTTTATGTTATTATTCTGTTTAACAAAGGAATTTTCAAAAATCCATCGTCCAGTTTGTGATACCTATCATAAGCTTTTTTTTAATGCCTCTGTAATAGTTTTCTTCTATTTAGTTTAGGAAGAGATACGAAAATAGATTTTGGTGGCCACCAAGGGCAACTTCGTATCTCTGCCTGGTGGCGCTAGTTTAGGTGCTGTATGCGCCTTAATAATGGATACCAATTCACGCAGCATCTGCCCAAAATGGAGCTTGTGATATGGGTACTTGATCTATGTAGTTAAATTATTTACGTGTTTGATAGCTCTATTATCATGAGGTTGATCTAGTTAGGACACAACAAATTACAACACCCAAATCCTACTAATATTATAAACACAAAAGTTTGTAAGTATGGATGGGTGTTTATTACTCATTCACACAAGAACCAAAAAGATTTTAGTGAAACTTGGTAAACAGTTTATGACCTGGAATAACATATGGGCCACTTTTTATCACCAATACCAGTTGGAAGTGCCTCAAGATCCTGGATGTATTGCCATGCTATATGGCAACGCTAATTCTAATTCGAAGTGGGGGAACTGAAATCTGCATTGACAATTGACATCTCGCATGGGAGAGTATTGTGCATTATCCCCCTGCCTAAACAGGCTAACATAAATAAGTAGCAGAGCAGGACCTTTGGTGATTGACAGCTACGTATCAGCTTTTCTGTAGGTGTGGATAGGGTTGATGCTTGGCAATGCTAATACGCCATATAATATACTGTCACACCTCGCTTCGCCCAGACCGTCGCTAGTTGTAATTTGCTTTTTAAATTACAGTTTTCTTTACACAAGTTTAATGAT
>CAWVOY010000094.1:0-35842 GCA_963931895.1 Eupithecia pulchellata | reverse complement strand
CCGTTACACGATAAAAATATTTACTCTGTAGCTTTATCATACCGATCGAAAGGCTTCATCATAAGGATAATTTTTTGCTCAATAACATAGTATCAGAAATAAAAGGAAGACCATGAATTTGCCGCGATGGACAAAATAATTGACGCGTCTTTCAGGTCAGGAAGTCAGCAACAACTGTTTCACACGATGCGCAGTACGCCGCGCCGCCGCCGCGCCGCCATTGCGCCGGGACCGCTGCTTCCTCTTTGTCAAGAGCACGTTGGAAGTAGTTATTGCTGTCAGGTGAATCAGCAAGGTACCCTCTGTCTGATGCGTTGCAGATAAACTTTGACAGCTATCTACTTGATGGACCTAGTATTATGTTATCTGTGATGGAACTAAAAGCCTTGCGCCTCTTGTCAAACGAGGGACAGGACGAGGGGACATTAAGACAAACATGAAAACATTTAGGCATCGGAAACTTACATTACAGTTGCAGTACTATTTAATCCTTTGGTCTTGGATCCTAAACAGGCGTAGGCTACATTTAAGTATCCAGCAGGGCTTCCTTTTTTAAGCGATATTGCGCCTTTAAATTAATTAAAAGTAAATAGTAGATTATATTGTGTCATAAATAAGGGAGCAAATAATATTTTTCGGCAAGGGCGCTTTTTGAATAAATGCGCTGCAATAAGGTTTGCCGCGCACTTTTTGAATTTGGAACATCTTAGTGTTTAGCGCCAGAGAAATCGAACGCAAATATTGTTTGAATAAGAAGAAAGACTAGCTGGTGCGACGACGCGACGGGCCACAGCGCGCCGCCGCCGCCGCCGGCGGGGCGCCGCCGGCTCAATAACAAACAGAAGCTCGAGGGGATTTCTTCGAAAATCTGAAAGTCTTTCCTAAAGTTAAAAATGCACTAACTACAGCGCTTTTGTCAATTTTCACGGATTGTTGAAAATTCATGGTTTTGTTTTGAAAAATTAGTCCTTCAAGTAACAATGGAAGTATAGATTGAATTCCTGAAAGCATTAGAAGTGACTCATGTTAATGGGGAGGTTAGTCTTGTACACTTACTTAATTGATTAAGTTATTATTTAAATTGCTGCGTACCGATATATGCGGGATCGGCAGGTGTAGGTCGGTAATGTAGGGTACCTACGGTAGGTTACGTCCAGCTAATTACATACCTAACTAGGTAAGTACCCTATTAGATTTCAGCCTTCGTCAAATTATCAAGAAAAGTAATTTGAAGTAATTTGAATTGAAGACCGATTTGTTTGATTATGATCAAACAAATCGGTCTTCAATTTCAATCAGGTATCTCCACTCCACTTATGTAGTTACCTACCTACTTGAGTACTAGGTACCTAGTTACCTAGCTACTGCCCTAACATTTCAATAGGTAAAAATATCCCGCCCTTTTTATTTTGTATCATGTCAATTCAGGTCACTGATACAAAATAAAAAGTTAAGATACTACTTTTCGAAAAGCTAAGTGAGGCCGAATAAATTACCCGTTTATATTAGTAGGTCGCCGCTCGTGGTAGCAAAGCAATGCGCTGTGAATGTGAAGTTGCAGAAGAGTATCTCTGAAGATTCCGCATTTGTTTAGAACGTTTAAGAATTGATCTTCAAAGGATCGAAAGCTGATTGTACACATTTCACACGTAAGTTATTTGGAATTTTGAAAACCAATATTTTTAATAAAATTAAAATTTGGTGTTATTGCTTGGAATGGAACACAATTATGCCAAGATAGGGAACATTTCCTCCGCGTTCTTCCCTTCTTTTTTGAACCAAGATAGTTTTTCATAGAGATGAGGGTACGGCGAACTTAACAACCCTAAATAGTAGACAATTAGAGAGCTAAGTTGAATTTCCTACGAGATTTCATTCTAAGAATGTAGTTTTGGTTTAGGAAAGGAGTGACATGTTCTCGTGGTGACACTGAAACACAGACCCCTAGCGCAAGCATTCCGAACTGGCTGGATGGACGCCGAGGAGTAGGTACCTACTGGCAGTACGCTTCACACGACAGGTCCAGGAACTGTGTCGGAGTAGCTTAACTTGACAAAGTAGCGATTCTATAAGTCGAATCCGGAGTTCTTCGCTCAAGTGTAATATTATTTTATTTAAAATCATTAAACGGCTTTTTGTACCGTTTAAAGATTTTGAACTGAATCTGTAACAAGATTTTCAAATCTGAGGTCGGAATCCACAGAAGCAGTAAGTTTCGTGCCTCGTGTCAATAACTATTGAAATAGGTACCTATACCAAAAGCTAAGCACAACATTAAGTTTCTTACTTGCTATTGTCGTGTCGGAGTGGAATGTCGATTCAATCTCCCAAAACTGCTGTAGGACAGCACGGTTATGCTCTACTTATGCTATAGGTACTGATAATGGCATGATGGCAATGAATGTTCATGTCTACACTTGATAGGATTCGACCAAAGACAACTTAATGGCGGATGTGATGGCGGATGTGACGGCGGATGTGACGGCGGATGTGACGGCGGATGTGACGGCGGATGTGACGGCGGATGTGACGGCGGATGTGATGGCAAAGTGCCTCACATCATCCGCCAGCAGCTCCGCTTCACCCGACGACACCCTTTTAATACTGCATCTCTTGCACATCTTCCAGTTATCGTTATACGTCCACCATTGACTAGTTCTAAAGCTGTTTGCTAATAAATAAAATAAAATAAGTCACTCTAGTGATCAATGTGTGCCTATAGTTCTTCAGTTGTCTCGAAAAAATCATCCGAAAAGTACCTATTTCAACACTTGGTATCCTTTGACATTGGAATTGAACAACGCTCATAAGGACCCGAGTCAAACTGTTCCAAGTGCTTTCCAATGACTCGAATATGATGACTTTATAGAGACTTTTTAAAATTAGTAATAGACTTTTCAATACGCAACCTAGCACCCTTCACCCTACTGAAGGTTATACAAAGATTGTAGGTACTTTGAACTGCCAATAAATTTCCTAGATAATTAATTAAATTCATTTGGAAATTATTTTCTCAGTTGATGTCTTACTGAGCGAGAGAGAGAGACTTTATCTCCAAAGAAAGGCGGACCGCCGCCGGCCGGCGCCGTGGCCGCGTGGGGCTGGCCTCGCCGTGGACCCGCTGACGTGTCCATGTCCACCGCAGAAGTGCGCCCGAACTCGTCAGCTGTAGTTGTCCACATAGATACATCTTGCGGCAGCAACCAAGTCTCCTGCAGCGCGATGACATCCGCCTGCCTGCAGAGACTTCGGACGCCGTCTATGGATCGCTTCAACGATTCACACTTAAACGAAACGTCCTTACTATAGGATGTGTGCTGTGTGCTGTCCACTGAGCGCGCTGTGAGACGGCTCTCTTCAGGAGTCACTCTGGAGTCACGCTGGCGGCGGCACTCGTGCACACGGTTTACAAAACGCCTGAACGCCCTGAACTAACATCGAAAATGTTTTCACGTTGTGTTTGCTGACTAAAAACTTGTAGGCGTTGTAACTTCGCTCCTCGGCGATTTTAATTTTGATAGTTTCTCTTGCGGTAGGGACTTTGATAAATAGTATTCTAATATAAGTAATAGCTGATCATGATGAAAATATGTTAAATTACAATTCATTTTGGTATTAGTACATTTTTATGGGATATTCGCGAAATTTCAGAAAGAATTCAAGAAATTTGGAGCCCTAAATATTGTAGATAGATAGTTTTACTGAAAGAAGATTTCATTTTGATTTTAAATAGGTACAATTTAAACTGCATCAAAGATTTTTGAGTAATCGTCTGTATGAACCGGGAATCGAATCCGCCAAATTGTAAAAAAGATCCCACCTGATTAACGATACGTTACGTTACTGATCAAAAGGCTCAATGCTAAAATCACAGTGTACATATAGACAGTGTGGAAACTACCTACAAACGCTCGAAACGGCTCACTCACACAAGCATGCGCATCTACGAGAGCTCTAAGGGTTTTCGCAGTGCTGTTAGTAGCGGTTGGCGCGTCGAGACGAGCGGTCACTCGCAATTCTATTTTTGAAAAATGCCCCGTTCTTTTTGTATTGCATACGGCTGTATGAACTCGGCTTCATCAAAACCGGAGCTTTCATATTTTAAACTCCCTGGTAATATTGAAAGGTAAGAATAATTTATAATTTAATTTGTTATCGAATAATGTGAATGAATTAACTTATTTGTAAATCCAAAATGGCGACGGTTTTGAGGATGTGTATGAAAATAAAACTCATGTTGTCATGAGTATAATATTATATTTTCATGCTGTCAAAATGTTAATCCAAGATGGCGGATGCTATAAATTATCAACTTTTCCGTCGTGGGTGTCGTTTTTATGGTTTTTGAGGGTGCTGAAAGCGATACTGATGTCGAAATATGAATCCAAGATGGCGGCTACTATAAATTATCAACTTTTCCGTCATGGGTGTCGTTTTCATGGTTTGCGAGGGTTGCAAAACCGATGCTGCTGTCAAAATATGAATCCAAGATGGCGGCTGCTATAAATTGTCAATTTTTCCATCATGGGTGTCGTTTTCATGGTTTTTGAGGGTGCTGAAACCGAAACTGATGTTAAAATGTAAATCCAAGATGGCGGCTGCTATAAATTATAAATTTTTCCGTCATGGGTGTCGTTTTCATGGTTTTCGGGAGTGGTAAAACTGATGCTGCTATCAAAATGTGATTCCAAGATGGCGGCTGCTATTAATTGTCAATTTTTTTCGTCATGGGTGTCGTTTTCATGGTTTTCGAGGGTGCTGAAACTGATACTGATGTCAAAATGTGAATCCAAGATGGCGGCCGCTTTTAATTATTAACTTTTACTTCATGTGTGTCTTTTTGTTATTTATATATATGTCGGCGCGAAGACGTTATTTCTACACTACGATCTAGTTTTAAGAATTAACTGAGTGTTTAAACCTCTAAAATTAACCAAGTGTGATAATTCAAAAACATCGCCCCGAGTTTGCTCCTTTGTTATTGTGAAAACGCTAGGCAACCTTTTGCTATAAATAAAGCCACCGGGCGAGTAAAACATTCAGTGACTAGTCAAAGAGTCGATCGCGATTGCGATGTCGTCGGTGGAGATAATGTCATCGGGGATTTTTTCCAAGGCGGGCGAATGGATATTCTTGAGAGCGCTCTCAAGCTTATACCATCGCACCACTGTCTTGGTGGGAGGACCGTCATTGGGAGGAGGGCCAAGACGCATTATTACGGGGCGATGGTCCGAGTCTAGTTCCTGCATCACTGCTATGGATTGCATCCGAAGGGATACATTCCGTAGCAGTGCCAGGTCCAAGTACTCGTTACTCTGACCAAGGATGGGAGAGTACCGCGTGGGGCACAGTGGTACGATCAGGTCAAGATCTAGGGATTCTAGGCATTGAGATAGAATGCGGCCGTTACGATTGCGTAAACGACAGTTCCACATCGGATCTTTTGAGTTGAAGTCACCGGCCATAATGACCGAGCTTCCAAGACTGAGGACTGATTCCAGATCGCTTTGAAGAAGCGTCTTATTTGGGCTGAGATAACAGGATGCAATAATGACCGATTGATGACCAGTCATTGCAAGCCTGCAGACAGAGACTTCTAAGTCTTGTAGGGGAGGGGGATCTAGGGGTATGCAGTGCAGGGACCTCTTAAAGTAAATGGCAGTACCGCCTTTCGGGGCGTTCGTTCTGTCATTTCGAATCATTTGATAGTTAGCGATCCTAGGGCTGGCGGTGCCCTGTTTTAGGAAAGTCTCCTGTACTAGGAAAATATCAATTTGATGGTTAACCAGAAATTGGTGAACGAGTTCTCTCTGTGGCTTGAGTCCGTTAGCGTTAAAGAACGCTAACGAAATGGAGCGGGGTTTAAGTCTCTCAGGTTGTACAACCATTATAGAGACTTAAAAGAGAGGGAGTCAAGGGAGGCCATGACGTCATGATGATCGGAAATGATCATCAATTTTTCAATGGCCGTCTTGGCTTGGCTAAGTTTGCGCAGGAGCGCAGTGACTTTGCCGAAGTCAACGCCTGAGGGGGAGGGCCCCTTTGAGCCAGCCGACGCAGCAGCGGGTGCTGGTTGGTTTGGCTTAGAGGGGCGAGGTAGGGGTTGCGGGGCGCGGATTTGCTCCTGGGAGCGGGGGAGGGGCGGGGAACAAGCTTTCGCCTGAGGGGCTAGACTTGTATAAGCCAGAGGCTTAGCCCATGCTGAGGTAGCAGGGGGGCGTGCGGGGAGCGGGGGGGCCATAGACACCTTTGGCGATGTCTTGGTATATTGCGGGGCGGGAGCGTAGCGCTCCGGAGCCCGTGAGCGGGCCTTGTTGTTGACTCTTGGCGCTTTGGGACAACCGCGATAGTTTGCGGTATGTCCCTCGGCGTTGCAGAGTACACAACTCGGCGGGGTCGGGTCGTCGCGGGTGCGAGTGCAGTCAGCGGTGCCGTGGTCGCCCAGGCACTTGACGCATCGCGGCCGCGCGAAACAGTTGCGCGCAGAGTGGCCATGGAGCTGGCATCTGTGGCACTGTCCGGGAGGACCGTTTTTGAAGGGGGCCTCAATAGAGAGACCGGATAGGCGACAAACGGTTTTGAGGCCGAAAATCGCCTTACCTTCGGGGGTGAGGTCGAGAATGACTAGAACTAAATCAAAGGGGCGTTTGTCGCGTCCGCTGTACATGCGGTGGACTTCCCTGATGGGGAAGCCCTGCGACAGGAGGTCGGACTTGATAGCCTCCGGGTTGAATTCAGCGGGGACACCGCGGATAACTACCCGGAGGCATTTTTCGCTCTCAAGAGCATAGGTATGAAAACCTATGCCTTCAGAGCGGAGGATGGAGGTGAGGCGTCGGTGCGCGTCCGACGTTTCGAGCTGGAGTTTTATCGACTCCTTGACCGACTGGGCTTTCACAAAGTGAATTCCCTTTAGGGTAAGGAGTTTCTCCACATTAGGCCATTTGGCCTTTTCGCGGAGAAAGATCGGAGGGGGCGGTCTCTCTTTACGGAGAGAGGGCTGGGGTGCGGGGGTCGCGGGGGTTACAGGGGCCAGAGGGGCCGCGGGGGGCGGGGAGGGAGCTGGGGCTGAGGGCCCGCGGTTAAGGGTCTTGGCTGGGTGAGCCACAGCCGAGTTAGGGGGGCCCTTAGCCTTCTTCCTCTTACGGCTACCTACGGTGAGGAAGCCGTCGTCGGAAGACGACTCAGGGGCGGAGGGAGCGGGCGGGAGATCGGACTCGGAGTCCGATCCGGACGTGTCCCCTTCGGATGGGACCTCGCCGGTTTCCATCTCCTCAGTTTCGGGAGAGGAAGGGCGAGAGAGGGCCTCCTGAGAGGCCGGAGACTCCGGAGAGTCCGGAATGGCAGGTTTTGGGGCGGGGGTGTGGGGAGGGATACCGACGATTAAGTCGTCAAGCATCGTCGGATACTTGGCGAGTATTGCGCGGAGGATTCCGCGCAAACTGTCAAGCGACAGGTTTGATATGTCCATTGTGGACATATTGAGAGGCGGGGGGAAGGGTCCCTAATCCCGGGGGGTACACCCGGGATGAGTGTATGATCCCTCCCTGTCGGGTTAGACAGGGAGGGGGTGTGTACCTATGTGTCCTACCTAATGGTGTGTCCCTTATACCACTCTTACGGGGCGAAAGGGGTGTGTGACTACCTAGCGCTACCTGGGGTCGGCGAGGGTTCTTCCCCAAGGCCGGTGGTCCCAGGCCCAGCCGGATTCTACTTTACTTTGAAGAAGTAAAGTAGGCGCTCCGGGTCAACGCCCAACCAAGTCCAATCCGCTATCAGCGAGTCATCAAAACAGGTGCCAGCGGAGAATGATCGTCGCTGGGACCTGCCAGATGACATCAGACGGCTGATCACTGAGAAGAACGCAGCGACTCGTCGCTTTAGTTCCTATCCCTCCCCTCGTAATCGCTTCAGAATGAACTCGCTTCGCCGCAAGGTTAAGAGAGCCATTCAAGAGCACCGAAACTCCTCTTGGGATGACCTGCTTTCAACGATCAAACCAGGTCACCAGGCTTACTGGAACCTGGCGCGCTCTATGAAAGCAGATGGAGTCTCCATCATGCCCCCGCTTATACGTCCGAATCATCAAACGCCTGCGTTTGAGGATAAGGACAAAGCCGATGCCCTAGCCGAAAGTCTGGAAGCTCAGTGCTCCCCCAGTCTTGAACCCGTCGATCCTGCTCACCTCGATACGGTGAACAGTGAAGTCGACCGTCTTACTTCGCTGCCCCCTACTGCCACCCTTGACCTAGTCAGGGCGGCCGAGGTTGCAGCGATCATCAAAGATTTAAAACCAAAAAAGTCCCCTGGCTCGGATGGCATCAGCAACAGAGTACTTAAACGATTCCCTGTTGCCCTCATCTATCTCCTCGTAAGCATCTTCAATGCAGCCATAGCCACTTGTTCGTTCCCTGACGCCTGGAAGGAAGCCAATGTAATTGGCATCCACAAACCGGGCAAAAAGGCGAACGAACCTGCCTCTTACCGCCCTATCAGCCTCCTCAGTGCACTGGGGAAAATTTATGAGAGACTCCTTCTGAGTCGCCTCTGGTCCCACGTCAATGAGCACAAGCTCCTACCCGATGAGCAGTTCGGCTTCCGAGCTCATCACTCTTGTCCCCAACAGGTGCTCCGCATCACGGAGCACATCCAATCCATGTGGCATCACACCTGGCCCGCTAGCACGGGAGCTGTCTTCCTCGATGTAGCGAAAGCCTTCGACAAGGTCTGGCACAACGGCTTGATTTACAAGCTTTTCACGCTCGGTGTGCCGGACAGACTCGTACTCATCTTACGAGACTACTTGTTGAATCGTAGCTTCCGCTATCGCGTAGAGGGCACTCTCTCTGACCCCCGATCCATCCGAGCCGGAGTCCCACAGGGCTCCGTCCTTGCTCCGCTTCTTTTCACGCTGTACACCAGCGATATCCCCCGTCACCCGAAAGTAGAACTTGCCCTTTTCGCGGACGATACAGCACTGTACACATCCGACTTGAATGCAAGCCGGGTGAGTATAAGGTTGCAGGCCGCACTAGGCACACTAGGTGCCTGGTTTAGAAAGTGGCGCATAGAAGTGAATCCGACGAAAAGTGCAGCAGTGTACTTTTCACGGAATTACTCTAAGCCCAGACCCCTTACCCTATTTGGTAAACCCATTCCCTGGGCCAAGACAGCCAAATACTTAGGGGTGATCTTAGATCACCGCCTCAGCTTCAAACCCCACATTCGCGCTGTAACCAACCGTGCAAAGTTTATACTTAGCCGGCTGAACAGCCTCCTACGAGCGAAGAGTAAAATGTCCCTTAGAAATAAGGTGACACTTTACAAAGCGGTCGTACGTCCTATCATGACCTACTCCTCAGTGGTATTTGGCCATTCGGTCAATGTTCGCCACCTTCAGGTTGTCCAAAATAGATTTCTCCGCAAAGCCACGGGCTGCCCGTGGTACATGCGCAATAAAGACCTCCATCGAGATCTCAAACTCGAGTCCATTGCCCACTTCATAAAGACTGCTTCCCAGCGTCATTATGAAGCGGCAGCTGATCATTACAATCCCCTGATTTCCACCATTCCCGATTATCCCGTGGATAATCCGCCCACGAGTTCTCTCCTCCGTAGACCGAGCCACGTTCTCCGAAACCTCCATACCCTCTTGTAGCATCTGGCAACAGCCCAAGCCGAGGTTCGCACCTAAGTGGTGGCCCTTGCGCGTGTTGCCCCAACCTAACTTTACCGGTGTGGCGCCCTCTGCGCCCGCCAAAAGTCCGGTAACGCTGTCATGGCCATCTGCGGTCAACAGCATTAAAGTCCATTCGAAAAAAAAAAAAAAAATAAAACATTCAGTCCATTCCGACTCTCGCGCTCGAGCGAGACGGTCGTTCGTTCCGCCAGAGCCCCCGTGCTCTGTCCATTCGACTTCTCGCCTTTGTTCGGGTTCGCCTTTGTTCGGCCTCCGCCTGCGCACGTGTCTCTACCTGCGTTCCGGTTCCTACCTACGTTTGGGTCTCCGCCTGCGTCGAGTGTTTCGCTTACGAAACATAATCAGTTCTTTTCAGAACTACTTTTCTGTTTCTCTAGACTTATCTAATTCAGTTCTTTTCAGAACTGTGTTTCTCAAGACTGTACAGTCAAACGTCAGCGTCCTGCTCTTTTCAGAGCAACGCTCTTTCCGAGGTTCTCGCTTTCAAAGCGGTTCCTCTATCTTGTTTCTTGGGCTTACTAATAGTGAAAGCCACGCCTTTAGTGGTCAACCAAGGGATACGTAACCGTGCCAACGAACTTGGTTGGGCGTTGACCCGGAGCGCCTACTTTACTTCCTCAAAGTAAAGTAGAATCCGGCTGGGCCTGGGACCACCGGCCTTGGGGAAGAACCCTCGCCGACCCCAGGTAGCGATAGGTAGTCACACACCCCTTTCGCCCCGTAAGAGTGGTATAAGGGACACACCATTAGGTAGGACACATAGGTACACACCCCCTCCCTGTCTAACCCGACAGGGAGGGATCATACACTCATCCCGGGTGTCCCCCCCGGGATTAGGGACCCTCCCCCCGCCCCTCAATATGTCCGCAATGGACATATCCAATCTGTCGCTTGACAGTTTGCGCGGAATCCTCCGCGCAATACTTGCCAAGCACCCCAGACTACTTGACGACATCGTCGGTAGTAGGGCTCACCCGGCGGACAAGGTTGCCTCATCGGCTCCCGTCCCCGCCCCTAAACCTGCCATTCCGGACTCTCCGGAGTCTCCGGCCTCTCAGGAGGCCCTCTCTCGCCCTTCCTCTCCCGAAACTGAGGAGATGGAAACCGGCGAGGTCCCATCCGAAGGGGACATGTCCGGATCGGACTCCGAGTCCGATCTCCCGCCCGCTCCCTCCGCCCCTGAGTCATCTTCCGACGACGGCTTCCTCACCGTAGGCCGTAAGAGGAAGAAGGCTAAGGGCCCCCCCAACTCGGCTGTGGCTCACCCAGCCAAGACCCTTAACCGCGGGCCCTCAGCCCCAGCTCCCTCCCCGTCCCCCGCGGCCCCTCTGGCCCCTGTAACCCCCGCGACCCCCGCACCCCAGCTCTCTCTCCGTAAAGAGAGACCGCCCCCTCCGATCTTTCTCCGCGAGAAGGCCAAATGGCCTAATGTGGAGAAACTCCTTGCCTTAAAGGGAATTCACTTTGTGAAAGCCCAATCGGTCAAGGAGTCGATAAAACTCCAGCTCGAAACGTCGGACGCGCACCGACGCCTCACCTCCGTCCTCCGCTCCGAAAGCATAGGTTTTCATACCTATGCTCTTGAGAGTGAAAAATGCCTCCGGGTAGTTATCCGCGGTGTCCCCGCTGAATTCAACCCGGAGGCTATCAAGTCCGACCTCCTGTCGCAGGGCTTCCCCATCAGGGAAGTCCACCGCATGTACAGCGGACGCGATAAGCGCCCCTTCGATTTAGTTCTGGTCATTCTCGACCTCACTCCCGAAGGTAAGGCGATTTTCGGCCTCAAAACCGTTTGTCGCCTGTCCGGCCTCTCTATTGAGGCTCCCTTCAAAAACGGTCCTCCCGGACAGTGCCACAGATGCCAGCTCCATGGCCACTCTGCGCGCAACTGTTTCGCGCGGCCGCGATGCGTCAAGTGCCTGGGCGACCACGGCACCGCTGACTGCACTCGTAGCCGCGATGACCCGACCCCGCCGAGTTGCGTACTCTGCAACGCCGAGGGGCACACCGCGAACTATCGCGGCTGTCCCAAAGCGCCGAGAGTAAACAACAAGGCTCGTTCAAGGGCCCCGGAGCGCTACGCTCCCGCCCCTCAATACACAAAGACATCTGCAAAGGTGTCTATGGCCCCCCCTCTCCCCGCACGCCCCCCTGCTACCTCAGCCTGGGCTAAGCCCCTGGCTTATACAAGCCTAGCCCCTCAGGCGAAAGCTTGTTCCCCGCCCCTACCCCGCTCCCAGGAGCAAACCCGCGCCCCGCAACCCCTACCTCGCCCCTCAAAGCCAAACCAACCAGCACCCGCTGCTGCGTCGGCTGGCTCAAAGGGGCCCTCCCCCTCAGGCGTTGACTTCGGCAAAGTCACTGCGCTCCTGCGCAAACTTAGCCAAGCCAAGACGGCCATTGAAAAATTGATGATCATTTCCGATCATCATGATGTCATGGCCTCCCTTGACTCCCTCTCTTTTAAGTCTCTATAATGGTTGTACAACCTGAAAGACTTAAACCCCGCTCCATTTCGTTAGCGTTCTTTAACGCTAACGGACTCAAGCCTCAGAGAGAACTCGTCCACCAATTTCTGGTTAACCATCAAGTAGATATTCTCCTAGTACAGGAGACTTTCCTAAAACAGGGCACCGCCAGCCCTAGGATCGCTAACTATCAAATGATTCGAAATGACAGAACGAACGCCCCGAAAGGCGGTACTGCCATTTACTTTAAGAGGTCCCTGCACTGCATACCCCTAGATCCCCCTCCCCTACAAGACTTAGAAGTCTCTGTCTGCAGGCTTGCAATGACTGGTCATCAATCGATCATTATTGCATCCTGTTATCTCAGCCCAAATAAGACGCTTCTTCAAAGCGATCTGGAATCAGTCCTCAGTCTTGGAAGCTCGGTCATTATGGCCGGTGACTTCAACTCAAAAGATCCGATGTGGAACTGTCGTTTACGCAATCGTAACGGCCGCATCCTATCTCAATGCCTAGAATCCCTAGATCTTGACCTGATCGTACCACTGTGCCCCACGCGGTACTCTCCCATCCTTGGTCAGAGTAACGAGTACTTGGACCTGGCACTGCTACGGAATGTATCCCTTCGGATGCAATCCATAGCAGTGATGCAGGAACTAGACTCGGACCATCGCCCCGTAATAATGCGTCTTGGCCCTCCTCCCAATGACGGTCCTCCCACCAAGACAGTGGTGCGATGGTATAAGCTTGAGAGCGCTCTCAAGAATATCCATTCGCCCGCCTTGGAAAAAATCCCCGATGACATTATCTCCACCGACGACATCGCAATCGCGATCGACTCTTTGACTAGTCACGTCCAATCCGCTATCAGCGAGTCATCAAAACAGGTGCCAGCGGCGAATGATCGTCGCTGGGACCTGCCAGATGACATCAGACGGCTGATCACTGAGAAGAACGCAGCGACTCGTCGCTTTAGTTCCTATCCCTCCCCTCGTAATCGCTTCAGAATGAACTCGCTTCGCCGCAAGGTTAAGAGAGCCATTCAAGAGCACCGAAACTCCTCTTGGGATGACCTGCTTTCAACGATCAAACCAGGTCACCAGGCTTACTGGAACCTGGCGCGCTCTATGAAAGCAGATGGAGTCTCCATCATGCCCCCGCTTATACGTCCGAATTAGGGCTTGTAAAAACCGGGTTATTTTAGAAGCCGGTTAATTCGGTTTTTTTATTTTCAAACCGGTTAAAACCGGGTTTTTCGGTTATTTCGGTTTTTTTGCCAAAAATAGTCGTAGGACGTAAAAAAACAGTAAAATTCGATTAAATTTACATATTATTAAGCTTAACACTGATTAAATTGACAAAGTGATAACAAACAAGGTACCTAAGGAAAGCAATACTTTGTTAGTATTGCTTTCCTTAGGTACCTTGTTTGTAAACTGAGTAAACGAAAAGAAGAAAATTTTATTAATAGATCTGCTGTTAATGGGCATCGTCTAAATTAAAGTTAATAATAGTATAAAATACTATATAAAAATGCATTGCCTAAATAAAAATGCAAGTTTCTGAATTTTTTGCCTGATCGTCGGATAAATTTGTAATATAGATAAGCGATGTCTTACGAAATGTATTTATGAAACGAATGCATTCGGATAATCGAATATGACCACCTGTCTGTCAAAGAATCGGAAGTGTATAACCGGCCTGATGATTGAGCCTGGCAAAACTACACTCATGGACAAAATTAGAGGAACGTTTCTTCAATCTAAAAAAAAACGGAAATATGTACTAATAGTACTTAGTACAAACTGGCCACATATACCATATGGCCACATACACCTATTCACTCTACTTTTGAAGAGTTTGTTTGTTTTGTCGTTTGTTTGTTTTGTTTATTTCCTATTTTCACTAGTCTATTGGAATAACTTTACTAAGGTGTGCGTAATCAATTCATAAAATTCTGTCTGTTTTAATTATTTTTTCAAAGAAACATATCGCAATAGTGGTGCTTACACCTCGATGAATAATTGAAGGTACAATGCTGGATCTTTGCGTAGCTCAGGTTTCCAAAGCTGTTACTTTAATTGAAAATGGCCACAGTTATAAAGAAGTGGCTCAAAGATTACGGGTTTTACAAATCCATCATCTTTCGAATTGTTCGACGATATCAGCAAACTGGTGAGTTTAGTACACGAGACGTGCAGGGCAAGGTCGCAAAAGAGTCACTTCAGCGAGAGACGATTGATTTATGGTGAGCAGTCTTCTGAGAAATCGCACTTTGACTTATTCTAACTCTTCTAAGGTCAGATCTATGCTCCAGGATGTTCGACAGGTTACAGATAGCACTAAAACCGTAAGAAGAAGAGCTGGAATAAAGACGTACTTGCCAGCTAGAGGACCCTTACTTACCACAGATCATCGAGTAGCTCGGGCTTACTTTGCTCGCTCATACCAAAACTGGAATGATGATGACTGGGGGGTTTTTCTAAAGCCAGATGATAGAAGGGTTAAAGTTTGGAGACGACCCGGCGAAAGATACGCTCAGTGTAACATTGTCGGAAGAGAGTCATATGGTGGAGGGTCATTAATGGTATCGGTCGGTATTTGCATAGGGGCGCGTACGGAGTTGCACATCGTAGATATAATGGATCCCTGATTGCGGCTCGGTACGTAAATGATATTTTAGAACCAATTGTCATGCCCTTTGCCCTTTGCTTTGCTCTCTACATCGGAGAGAATTTTCAATTAACCCCTTACCGCATACAAAGCCATCTGTGGCTTTCAAAGTTTCTTATTTTTTTACAGTTTATGTAAAGATCACATACAAAAAAACTCACTTGAATCATAACAAGCAATTCTTCGTAAAACGGAACGAAGTTTTTTGTATATGTGGTGTGTCACACCTGGCGATATTTTTGAGATTATGTGCAAGGCGTCCGACCGATCAATTGAACATAAAATAGTAAAACTTTCATCAATACAAAAAAAATGTAAAACGGTAAGTAAGAACTTCAAATAAAATAATTTCACAGTCTTTGATTCATCCATCACTTGGGTTGCAACTTGGTTTTGCTTTTACTTTTGTTTTTGTTTGGTTTTTGACCATTTTCTTGCAAACTCCATTTATGGCTTCGTATGCGTTTGCGTTCAATACACGGTCATCCATGTATGGCTTCGTATGCAATAAGACTTCTTTCTGCTTCTTTCAGAGATGGACCCTTCACGCCTATATGGGTCTTCCAGGCATGTAAATGTAATACCTGGTGATGGTACTGGTGGTAAATGCTTGGTTGCTTTGGCGTAGGGTCAATGAAGAAAAGCACATGCCACTGTTTATGTTCAAGCTCGAAGTTTCAGAACATTTTCGCAAAGCAGGCAAAGTAATCGCGATGCCAAGAAAACGTGGTCGTCCGTCAAGCATTGTTGGAACACCGATGTCAAGCAGAGCTGTTACCCCATCAAGCCGAGTCGGCACTCCATCCAGCCGTCCGAATTCACCAGTGTCTTCGAAAAAATCCCGAAAAGCTCCAGCCAGGGATCAAGATCTGCCACTCAATTCAGTACGATCTGACAATACTAATCATTTTCCCACTGGGAAGAAAAATAATCGACAGCTATGTCAAAACTGCTCAAAGTTCCGTTCTTTCACAAAATGTGTAAAATGTCAGGTATATCTGTGTTATAATGAGAAAAGAAACTGCTTTACAGATTTTCATAAAGTGTAACTGCCTTTTCACCTGATCACATACAAAGCCATTTATGGTAAAACATATTTTTTCTAGACTGCATACGAAGCCATACATGGCTTCGTGTAATAACTTTTTTACTTAATAATTGTAAATTTTTTTTTCGTTTTTTTATGGTTCCTATGAAGTAAATAAACACATTTTTGCATAAAACAATTTTTTATTGAACCTCTTTCATAATTCATGCAGTAAGGGGTTAATGCAGGATAATGCGCGACCCCACCCTGCAGCGATGGTTTGGGAGTATCTTTGAGAGGTGGCCAGCACGCTCGTCAGACTTAAGTCCCATCGAAAAATAATAATATTAAATCTTAGAGCTATCTCAACGCCCACCTCCGAGACACAGCACAAATTTAAGTAGCAGAGCAACTACCCCATTCCAATACAACTACAACACAGAGGAAGAGCGATTGAAGAGTGTGGAATCGGTGAGGGATCAGGGGGTTCAACTGGACAAGGAATTGAGGTTGCCAGGGTTGGTACAAAGGCGTACAGAATTTTAGGATTCATCTTACGAGCTAACTGGTTCACAAAACATTCGGGCACTCACAGGAATAATATGATTCTCCGGTCCGAAATCAAGAAGAAAGCGCAGTTTTTGTATGGGATCCTCATAAAGCTAGATAAAGTCTCGTTATGGAGCGTATAAAGGACAATTTTACTCGATACCTTTATTAAAAGGTATATTTGGCATCATCCCTTTCTATTCCTTTATGTATATATTTTATTCGTACTGGGCTAATATAACTAATATAATACATTCCTTTTGTATTCAACTTTTCTTGGAAATTGGAAATCAGGAGATATAGGTATGGCGTTAACATTGTATGTGGTTAGGGTGTTTAGGGGAATGACCATCAAGTTCATGGTGTTGATAAGTCTGTGTCAACCGGATGAATATGTCGGGGGGCGCAGGCGGCTACCTTTGTTCTCAAAGCTTCGCGGAAGAACTAAACTTATTAACAATGCACCACTGTCACTCATCAATCAAGCACTTAATCTAGTAGCGTCGACCATTGACGTGTTCCAGTGTTCACGGGGCTACTTCCCAAGATTATCTCCATCAGTACTTACTATTCAATTTATCCTATTTTAGTATCTTTTTGTAAAATAAGTTACTGACATTAATAATCCATTTTTTGCATTTTATTATTATATTAAACTGAAATTACTAAAATTAGTCACTTTTTATACGTTCAATAGTGTTTTTCGGATGTTTGTTGTCCTTACATATCGTATTAAACGATAAACTAAGTAATTTAATAGTCGGTGGGTGATATTAAAACGTTTAGTGCTATTTTTTAAATTTTTACTACAGCAAAAAAAAAAACGAAAAACCCGGTTATTTTGACCAAAAAACCCGGTTAATAACCGAGGCAAAAACGGCCGGTTAACCGGTTTTTCGGTTAACCGATTAACCGGTTTACAAGCCCTAGTCCGAATCATCAAACGCCTGCGTTTGAGGATAAGGACAAAGCCGATGCCCTAGCCGAAAGTCTGGAAGCTCAGTGCTCCCCCAGTCTTGAACCCGTCGATCCTGCTCACCTCGATACGGTGAACAGTGAAGTCGACCGTCTAACGTCGCTGCCCCCTACTGCCACCCTTGACCTAGTCAGGGCGGCCGAGGTCGCAGCGATCATCAAAGATTTAAAACTAAAAAAGTCCCCTGGCTCGGATGGCATCAGCAACAGGGTACTTAAACGATTCCCTGTTGCCCTCATCTATCTCCTCGTAAGCATCTTCAATGCAGCCATAGCCACTTGTTCGTTCCCTGACGCCTGGAAGGAAGCCAATGTGATTGGCATCCACAAACCGGGCAAAAAGGCGAACGAACCTGCCTCCTACCGCCCTATCAGCCTCCTCAGTGCACTGGGGAAAATTTATGAGAGACTCCTTCTGAGTCGCCTCTGGTCCCACGTCAATGAGCACAAGCTCCTACCCGATGAGCAGTTCGGCTTCCGAGCTCATCACTCTTGTCCCCAACAGGTGCTCCGCATCACGGAGCACATCCAATCCATGTGGCATCACACCTGGCCCGCTAGCACGGGAGCTGTCTTCCTCGATGTAGCGAAAGCCTTCGACAAGGTCTGGCACAACGGCTTGATTTACAAGCTTTTCACTCTCGGTGTGCCGGACAGACTCGTACTCATCTTACGAGACTACTTGTTGAATCGTAGCTTCCGCTATCGCGTGGAGGGCACTCTCTCTGACCCCCGATCCATCCGAGCCGGAGTCCCACAGGGCTCCGTCCTTGCTCCGCTTCTTTTCACGCTGTACACCAGCGATATCCCCCGTCACCCGCAAGTAGAACTTGCCCTTTTCGCGGACGATACAGCATTGTACACATCCGACTTGAATGCAAGCCGGGTGAGTATAAGGTTGCAGGCCGCACTAGGCACACTAGGTGCCTGGTTTAGAAAGTGGCGCATAGAAGTGAATCCGACGAAAAGTGCAGCAGTGTACTTTTCACGGAATTACTCTAAGCCCAAACCCCTTACCCTATTTGGTAAACCCATTCCCTGGGCCAAGACAGCCAAATACTTAGGGGTGATCTTAGATCACCGCCTCAGCTTCAAACCCCACATTCGCGCTGTAACCAACCGTGCAAAGTTTATACTTAGCCGGCTGAACAGCCTCCTACGAGCGAAGAGTAAAATGTCCCTTAGAAATAAGGTGACACTTTACAAAGCGGTCGTACGTCCTATCATGACCTACTCCTCAGTGGTATTTGGCCATTCGGTCAATGTCCGCCACCTTCAGGTTGTCCAAAATTGATTTCTCCGCAAAGCCACGGGCTGCCCGTGGTACATGCGCAATAAAGACCTCCATCGAGATCTCAAATTCGAGTCCATTGCCCACTTCATAAAGACTGCTTCCCAGCGTCATTATGAAGCGGCAGCTGATCATTACAATCCCCTGATTTCCACCATTCCCGATTATCCCGTGGATAATCCGCCCACGAGTTCTCTCCTCCGTAGACCGAGACACGTTCTCGGTGACCCCGTTGACCCAATCACCGCCGCTAACCCGGAGGTGACGTCAACTAGTACCGATTCGCTTCCGCACACTACACACATGACCAAAAACCGACCCCGCCGGATGCGGGGTCGAAGAATTCCCCGCTTCCGCCCATAGGTGCACTTGTGCATCTAGGCGAAACCTCCATACCCCCTTGTAGCATCTGGCAACAGCCCAAGCCGAGGTTCGCACCTAAGTGGTGGCCCTTGCGCGTGTTGCCCCAACCTAACTTTACCGGTGTGGCGCCCTCTGCGCCCGCCAAAAGTCCGGTAACGCTGTCATGGCCATCTGCGGTCAACAGCATTAAAGTCCATTCGAAAAAAAAAAAAAATAAAACATTCAGTCATTCCGACTCTCGCGCTCGAGCGAGACGGTCGTTCGTTCCGCCAGAGCCCACGTGCTCTGTTCGTTCGACTTCTCGCCTTTGTTTGGGCCGCCGGCGCACGTGTCTCTACCTGCGTTCCGGTCCTTATCTGCGTTTGGGTCTCCACCTGCGTCGAGTGTTTCGCTTGCGAAACAAAACCAGTTCTTTTCAGAACTACTTTTCTGTTTCTTAGACTGAACAGTCAAACGTAAGCGTCCTGCTCTTTTCAGAGCAACGCTCTTTCCGAGGTTCTCGCTTTTTTCAAAGCGGTTCCTCTATCTTGTTTCTTGGGCTCAATAATAGTGAAAGCCACGACTTTAGTGGTCAACCAAGGGATACGTAACCGTGCCAACGAACTTGGTTGGGCGTTGACCCGGAGCGCCTACTTTACTTCTTCAAAGTAAAGTAGAATCCGGCTGGGCCTGGGACCACCGGCCTTGGGGAAGAACCCTCGCCGACCCCAGGTAGCGCTAGGTAGTCACACACCCCTTTCGCCCCGTAAGAGTGGTATAAGGGACACACCATTAGGTAGGACACATAGGTACACACCCCCTCCCTGTCTAACCCGACAGGGAGGGATCATACACTCATCCCGGGTGTCCCCCCCGGGATTAGGGACCCTTCCCCCCGCCCCTCAATATGTCCACAATGGACATATCAAACCTGTCGCTTGACAGTTTGCGCGGAATCCTCCGCGCAATACTCGCCAAGTATCCGACGATGCTTGACGACTTAATCGTCGGTATCCCTCCCCACACCCCCGCCCCAAAACCTGCCATTCCGGACTCTCCGGAGTCTCCGGCCTCAGGAGGCCCTCTCTCGCCCTTCCTCTCCCGAAACTGAGGAGATGGAAACCGGCGAGGTCCCATCCGAAGGGGACACGTCCGGATCGGACTCCGAGACCGATCTCCCGCCCGCTCCCTCCGCCCCTGAGTCGTCTTCCGACGACGGCTTCCTCACCGTAGGTAGCCGTAAGAGGAAGAAGGCTAAGGGCCCCCCTAACTCGGCTGTGGCTCACCCAGCCAAGACCCTTAACCGCGGGCCCTCAGCCCCAGCTCCCTCCCCGCCCCCCGCGGCCCCTCTGGCCTCTGTAACCCCCCCAACCCCCGCACCCCAGCCCTCTCTCCGTAAAGAGAGACCGCCCCCTCCGATCTTTCTCCGCGAAAAGGCCAAATGGCCTAATGTGGAGAAACTCCTTACCCTAAAGGGAATTCACTTTGTGAAAGCCCAGTCGGTCAAGGAGTCGATAAAACTCCAGCTCGAAACGTCGGACGCGCACCGACGCCTCACCTCCATCCTCCGCTCTGAAGGCATAGGTTTTCATACCTGCTCTTGAGAGCGAAAAATGCCTCCGGGTAGTTATCCGCGGTGTCCCCGCTGAATTCAACCCGGAGGCTATCAAGTCCGACCTCCTGTCGCAGGGCTTCCCCATCAGGGAAGTCCACCGCATGTACAGCGTACGCGACAAACGCCCCTTTGATTTAGTTCTAGTCATTCTCGACCTCACTCCCGAAGGTAAGGCGATTTTCGGCCTCAAAACCGTTTGTCGCCTATCCGGCCTCTCTATTGAGGCCCCCTTCAAAAACGGTCCTCCCGGACAGTGCCACAGATGCCAGCTCCATGGCCACTCTGCGCGCAACTGTTTCGCGCGGCCGCGATGCGTCAAGTGCCTGGGCGACCACGGCACCGCTGACTGCACTCGCACCCGCGACGACCCGACCCCGCCGAGTTGTGTACTCTGCAACGCCGAGGGACATACCGCAAACTATCGCGGTTGTCCCAAAGCGCCAAGAGCCAACAACAAGGCCCGCTCACGGGCTCCGGAGCGCTACGCTCCCGCCCCGCAATATACCAAGACATCGCCAAAGGTGTCTATGGCCCCCCCGCTCCCCGCACGCCCCCCTGCTACCTCAGCATGGGCTAAGCCTCTGGCTTATACAAGTCTAGCCCCTCAGGCGAAAGCTTGTTCCCCGCCCCTCCCCCGCTCCCAGGAGCAAACCCGCGCCCCGCAACCCCTACCTCGCCCCTCTAAGCCAAACCAACCAGCACCCGCTGCTGCGTCGGCTGGCTCAAAGGGGCCCTCCCCCTCAGGCGTTGACTTCGGCAAAGTCACTGCGCTCCTGCGCAAACTTAGCCAAGCCAAGACGGCCATTGAAAAATTGATGATCATTTCCGATCATCATGACGTCATGGCCTCCCTTGACTCCCTCTCTTTTAAGTCTCTATAATGGTTGTACAACCTGAGAGACTTAAACCCCGCTCCATTTCGTTAGCGTTCTTTAACGCTAACGGACTCAAGCCTCAGAGAGAACTCGTCCACCAATTTCTGGTTAACCATCAAATTTATATTCTTCTAGTACAGGAGACTTTCCTAAAACAGGGCACCGCCAGCCCTAGGATCGCTAACTATCAAATGATTCGAAATGACAGAACGAACGCCCCGAAAGGCGGTACTGCCATTTACTTTAAGAGGTCCCTGCACTGCATACCCCTAGATCCCCCTCCCCTACAAGACTTAGAAGTCTCTGTCTGCAGGCTTGCAATGACTGGTCATCAATCGGTCATTATTGCATCCTGTTATCTCAGCCCAAATAAGACGCTTCTTCAAAGCGATCTGGAATCAGTCCTCAGTCTTGGAAGCTCGGTCATTATGGCCGGTGACTTCAACTCAAAAGATCCGATGTGGAACTGTCGTTTACGCAATCGTAACGGCCGCATCCTATCTCAATGCCTAGAATCCCTAGATCTTGACCTGATCGTACCACTGTGCCCCACGCGGTACTCTCCCATCCTCGGTCAGAGTAACGAGTACTTGGACCTGGCACTGCTACGGAATGTATCCCTTCGGATGCAATCCATAGCAGTGATGCAGGAACTAGACTCGGACCATCGCCCCGTAATAATGCGTCTTGGCCCTCCTCCCAATGACGGTCCTCCCACCAAGACAGTGGTGCGATGGTATAAGCTTGAGAGCGCTCTCAAGAATATCCATTCGCCCGCCTTGGAAAAAATCCCCGATGACATTATCTCCACCGACGACATCGCAATCGCGATCGACTCTTTGACTAGTCACGTCCAATCCGCTATCAGCGAGTCATCAAAACAGGTGCCAGCGGCGAATGATCGTCGCTGGGACCTGCCAGATGACATCAGACGGCTGATCACTGAGAAGAACGCAGCGACTCGTCGCTTTAGTTCCTATCCCTCCCCTCGTAATCGCTTCAGAATGAACTCGCTTCGCCGCAAGGTTAAGAGAGCCATTCAAGAGCACCGAAACTCCTCTTGGGATGACCTGCTTTCAACGATCAAACCAGGTCACCAGGCTTACTGGAACCTGGCGCGCTCTATGAAAGCAGATGGAGTCTCCATCATGCCCCCGCTTATACGTCCGAATCATCAAACGCCTGCGTTTGAGGATAAGGACAAAGCCGATGCCCTAGCCGAAAGTCTGGAAGCTCAGTGCTCCCCCAGTCTTGAACCCGTCGATCCTGCTCACCTCGATACGGTGAACAGTGAAGTCGACCGTCTTACTTCGCTGCCCCCTACTGCCACCCTTGACCTAGTCAGGGCGGCCGAGGTTGCAGCGATCATCAAAGATTTAAAACCAAAAAAGTCCCCTGGCTCGGATGGCATCAGCAACAGAGTACTTAAACGATTCCCTGTTGCCCTCATCTATCTCCTCGTAAGCATCGAAGAAGGCGCATAGAAGTGAATCCGACGAAAAGTGCAGCAGTGTACTTTTCACGGAATTACTCTAAGCCCAGACCCCTTACCCTATTTGGTAAACCCATTCCCTGGGCCAAGACAGCCAAATACTTAGGGGTGATCTTAGATCACCGCCTCAGCTTCAAACCCCACATTCGCGCTGTAACCAACCGTGCAAAGTTTATACTTAGCCGGCTGAACAGCCTCCTACGAGCGAAGAGTAAAATGTCCCTTAGAAATAAGGTGACACTTTACAAAGCGGTCGTACGTCCTATCATGGCCTACTCCTCAGTGGTATTTGGCCATTCGGTCAATGTCCGCCACCTTCAGGTTGTCCAAAATAGATTTCTCCGCAAAGCCACGGGCTGCCCGTGGTACATGCGCAATAAAGACCTCCATCGAGATCTCAAACTCGAGTCCATTGCCCGCTTCATAAAGACTGCTTCCCAGCGTCATTATGAAGCGGCAGCTGATCATTACAATCCCCTGATTTCCACCATTCCCGATTATCCCGTGGATAATCCGCCCACGAGTTCTCTCCTCCGTAGACCGAGACACGTTCTCGTTGACCCCGTTGACCCAATCACCGCCGCTAACCCGGAGGTGACGTCAACTAGTACCGATTCGCTTCCGCACACTACACACACGATCAAAAACCGACCCCGCCGGATGCGGGGTCGAAGAATTCCCCGCTTCCGCCCATAGGTGCACTTGTGCACTTAGGCGAAACCTCCATACCCTCTTGTAGCATCTGGCAACAGCCCAAGCCGAGGTTCGCACCTAAGTGGTGGCCCTTGCGCGTGTTGCCCCAACCTAACTTTACCGGTGTGGCGCCCTCTGCGCCCGCCAAAAGTCCGGTAACGCTGTCATGGCCATCTGCGGTCAACAGCATTAAAGTCCATTCGAAAAAAAAAAAATAATAAAACATTCAGTCTTGCTCGAGCACTCGGAGGGAACGGACCTCCCTGGAATAAATCAAACGTTCTTGTTTCTAACTGCTGTTTCATTGGGACTACCTTCTATCGAGGAATATCCGGACAACGAAAATCGTGACGTCATCACTGCTGACGTCATCAACTGTGTCGTGGGATCGTTCGGGCCAGGAATCTCTTGAAAGAAGAAAGAAAGAAAATGTTTTTATTTACCTTAATCAAACAACACAATAATATACACAGCAATCTTAAAATTAAGTTGTAAAGTAGGTTATTTATAAGGCAAATATGGTCGTCACTCAGCGTTATGCTGGGCGCACACTGATGTGTCCACCCAGCGCTGATTTTCAGTGACGACCAGAGGGGTCGTGTCACGTCACGAACGTCGAATGCTTCTTGTACACAACATAATCATTACATTGCAAACCATTTTGAATTTCATACATGTAGGTAGGTAACTAAATATAACAATAAACTTAAGGCTGATTTATAAAACGAATGAATATTAATGAAGTTAGATCAAAAACAAGGTGAAGATTTTGTGAATAAAGAAGATAAGGATTATTTAAAGTAAGTATAATGGTAGGTATATTTAAGTTTATTCTATTTTTTTATTTTTAGTTAGTTATTAGATATTATTACTTATTTAGAGCACTTATATATTTTAGATAATAGATCTATCATTATTTGTATAAATTTCATCCTTCTTCTGAGCGCTAAGAAGAAACTGTTTTAGTTTATGTTTAAACGAATATATACTTTTAAGGTTCTTGATCGGTGGTGGAATATTATTCCAGCACTTTGTTGCTGTGTAACGGAAACTACCCCTGAAAGCTGCAGAAGAACCTTGAGGCTTTGCTAAAATAGGACAACATTTTCTCCTCGTTCCCTCTTTTTTAAACCAAATAAGTTTATCGTAGAGGTAAGAGGGCGCGCCAAAGTTAACGACACCGAAAAGAAGAGTAGCTAAATGGAGTTTTCTGCGCGACTTCATTTTAAGTATGTGATGTTGGTTTAAAAAAGGAGTAACATGTTCTCGTGGAGGTATGGCAAAACAAAACCTGGCGCAGGCATTCTGAACTCGCTGGATAAGACGCTGAGTTCGCTTCAGAAGACGCGGACCAAAAACTGTATCAGAGTAGTTAAATTTGGATAAGACTAATGACTCTACAAGCTGGATACGAAGTTCTTCACTCAGATGTGATCTAATTCTATACAAAACTTTTAAACGATAGAAGCAGTTTTGAACTGACTCAGTGATTTGTTTTTCAAATCTGAGTTCAGAATCGACCAGCAGACCTAAATTTCGTGCCTCATATACGCGATCAATAGGCTCACCCATGAGGAAAATATTTATGTGCTGCGGTATTTGCGATAATTTGTATTTTGATCCGAAAATAAGATATTTAGTTTTTAATGGGTTTAGTATAAGACTATTTTGGTTTGACCATGAGACAATGCTATTAAGATCTTCCGTTAATTTATAAATTGCGGCGTCAATATCGTCGGGTTTGAAAATATATATATTTGTACATCATCTGCGTATATATGATATCGACAGTATTTTAAACAGTTTATGATGTCTGCACAGTACAAGATGAATAGAATTGGTCCTAGTATGGATCCTTGCGGTACTCCTCTGCGAACAGGTCTCAGCTGTGAGGTTGATGAGGAACCATCCCTATTTCTGAGTTCTACGAACTGAAAACGATTACTGAGATAACTATTAAACCAATTCTGAGCAGATTGATCAAATCCGTAGTAGTTTAATTTACAAATTAGTAACTCTACATTTATAGAGTCGAATGCTCTTGAAAAATCAAGCAAGACTAATAGCGTGCAGAGACCTTTATCCTGAGCGCACAACAAATTATCAGTTACATCTAATAGAGCAGTAGCTGTACTCTTCCTCTTACGAAAACCTGACTGCATAACGGGCAGGATGTTATTGCTTTCGAGGTATTCAGTCAGTTGTTGGCAGACAGCTTTTTCAACAATTTTAGATATACAAGGAAGAATGCTTATTGGTCTTAGATCATTTACCCCTTGCGGATTATTGTTTTTAGGCAGAGGTCGAACGACTGCTACCTTCCAAGCGTCTGGAAATATTGATTTTTCAATTGAGCTGTTTACAATTTTTGTTAATGTCTCTAAAGATTGTGGTAACGTAGAAAGAAGCATAGCCAATGTTATGCCGTCATCGCCTTCAGCGTTGCTTTTTAATTGTTTTATAATTTTTGCAACGTCCCTAACATCTACGGGGTGAATTTGAAAAGTAGAGTCGCTAAATGTATTGTATAAATAATATGTAAGCAAAGATATTTCAACGTCAGCTCTACCGGGCACATTCAAAAAGTGTGCATTAATTATGTCAGGGTCTGTAATATGCTGCGGCAGTTCGTTCCGATTTTTAAATGGTAATAAATCTGATTTTAATTTTCTCCACAATTGCTTGGGATTATTTATTTGATTATTTATATTAAATTTAAAATAGGCTGATTTATCATAAAAAAGTGATTTATTAACTAATGCTTTAAGGCTAAGGTAGTAACCTTTTTTACTAAGAGTCTTGTATTTTCGATAATCTGAGAGAGCAGCATCCCGTTTGTGCATCATAATTTTAATAGTGTCAGTTATCCAAGGAGGGGAACGGTTTTTAAAAGTGACAGTTTTCACCGGCGCATGCAAGTCAAACAATAGGTTAATGCAGCTATTGAAAAGATTTACCATTTCGTTGGTATTATTACTTGACAAAAAGTAGTCCCAATTAATACTGTTAAGGTCATCGTTGAAAATTTCAGGTAATATGTCTTTCATGGGACGATATTTGATGGTATGAGGACAATTTTTTTCTTTTTTTACGTTAAGCTCGCAAGTAATAAAACAATGACCATTGAAATTTCCTATAGGCTCTACAATAATATTTCTTGAAGTTAAATTAGTACAAATCACGTCAATAAGTGTTTGACTTTTGTCTGTATAATGAGTCGGGGTAGAGACTAATTGGTTAAGACTTAGACAAGTTATAAAAGTATAAAATTTTTTTGATTTACCGTCTCGATCATCAAGAACGTTTATATTGAAATCACCCAATAAAATCACCTTATCACAGTTAGGCGTAGAGTTTACGGTATCCGTTAACGCATCCAAAAATAAATCCACATCCATCCATGGTGGACGGTAGGCGGTACCAATAGCTAACTTTTTGCCGTTAACTGATAAAGTCAGCCACATCTGCTCTACTGAACGGTTAAGTGGATCTACTGGGTGTTGCCATATACGTGCTCTTAAGCCTGATTTTATGTAAAATCCGATACCCCCGCCGCGACCGCCGCGCACGAAGGCGGGCCGCGGAGAGTGACGAAGACGATACCCGGGGACCACGGGGGCGCGGCCGTCTTCACCCGGTCTTAGCCAGGTCTCATTTATTGCCATTATATCCACACAATGTCTATCCATCTTCACCACAAAATCATCATGATTCGTACCAAGAGATCCCGCGTTGAACAAACCTACCTTCAAGAATTTAACCATAATTATAGTTTATAATAAAATAAATACACTGTAAATAGTGTATGGTATTGGTAGGTTTCTTCTCGTTAATTTTGTAAGATGCGGAAAAGGTACTAAAATCATAACAGATATTTAATATAATATTCAAAAACAAAGAGTTAAGTTGACGGTTAAAATAATGTAAGTTACTGTAATATGAAAAGTAGACGTTAAGAAAATATGTACAACATAGATCTGAAAGACAAGAATATCGGCATAAATTAAACAATAACTCATCTGTGATACATGCATGGAATACCTGATATAAGACTGTAACAAAAAATATTTGATATAAGAATTTTGTCATAGTATAGTTAAAAATTAAGGTATAGTATAAAATGACGCATAGTTTAAGTAATCTGCTACGCACCAGCAACACACTCATTAACTGTAGACAAAGACATAGAATACAAAAATACAAATTAATCAGCTCACAAAACAAATATTTAGTAAAATAGTACGCTACAGAATACAAGATAAAACAACAGTAACGCAATAAGAGTACTTTGGGTGGCTTGAATTTATGCACACAAGTAGTTAAACGGAAGAGGTCCCAAAAACCCGCTCCAGATCATTCTCGCTGCGGATGCGAATGACTACCGCGCCATGTTCTTTACGAACCTGGATATGACCCGCCCTTGTCCAGCAGTACTTCCACTGGTGACGGCGGCACGCTTCTCTTGCCTTGGCAAATAGAAGTCTGTTACCTCTTGAGAGGCGCTCGTTGACATAGATGCGTACTGGCGGCGAAGAGCAAACGCCGACGTCGGCTGAGGTGAGCCCGCGGCGCACTCTCGCAGCACGTAGGTATTCATCATGGGTAGAGCGACGCGCAAAGCGTACTATGATCCTGCGCGTCTTTACTGTGGTGGTCTGCAATGAAGACTGGCTCGACTGGGGTCGCACCACCGCGCCGACTCTCTCTGCCAACACTATGTCGCGCTCATCAAGTGTCATCCCTATGGCAGCACTTAAAACGCTCACAAGATGGGTAGGATTCTCGCCTTTCTCCTCGGGAATACCAGACACTTCAACATCATTGAGGAATGCCTCCTGCTCACGGTTATTCAATTCAGCTTTCAATTCAGCTATTGTTCGTTCAAACTCTCGAGTTGAGTCTTCCCTTTGAGTCTGCGCCAGCTCCAAATTCGCCATCCGCCTCTCTACCTCGGCCGCTCTCTCGTTGAAAGTCGCGACAGTCGCTCGCAGAGTAGAAAGCTCGGCTTTTAATTCCTGCATTTCTGAGCAGTGGGTACGAAATTCTCCTCTAAAGGATCTAAGTTCTGTCATATAAGCTTCATGCATTTTCATGACATCGGCGGTGAATTCTTCTTTTAATGGCCTCAGGTTCACCTGTTTCTCCACATCTGAGAGTTCAGCTGTTATATGATGAGCCTCGTTATCCGAAGTCACATGCTCAACACTAGTCTCAGGGAGTTCTTGGACATAAGACATATCCTGGCTGCTCCGGACGGGTGTGGAGGGGTCTCTTCCCTTTGGAGCATTAGCTTGACAAGCAGCACAACGCCAAGAAACCAGGACTTTAGCACGCGGACCAATACCTGCACATGTGCGATGTGTAACTGAGTCGCATTTTGGACACACAGCGCCATCTGTAGTGCGCGACGTAAATTTCCCACAGGAAATACAATTTAATTTGGAGCTCATGTTGTGCACTTATGGATGCAGCGAGGACCCGAACGTTAAAACGGCAAATGTTTATATTTGTAGTACTGCTACTCGATGCTAGATGGCGCTAGTTGTATGTAGGGCTTGTGTTTTGAGTACGAGTTCTGAGTTCTGAGCCCTAGTGTAGTTAGCTATTCACTTTTACTTATGCCAAAGCACTCACGCAGCCAGGTATGCAGTCCACCGTGGAATCGTAATAACTTTGATCACATTATTTTTCCGTCCAGAGTAATGAGGGTAGAGGAGGTTCACTAAGTTAGTACAATTTAGATTTTTCTTTCCAAGTCCTTTTATATGCACTAAACACTGCAGATAAACGATAACGTCTATGGAAAACACAGTAAAATTTTAATTAATTGACTTTAAACTGGTCTATAAACTTTTTTTACGTTTGCAAACAAATTAAAACAGTAGACCAGTTGCGCACCAGTCGACGGTCGTGACGTCACTCTCGCACGAGGATCCCCCAAGGATCTGTACTTTCCCCCTCTCCTTTTCTCCATTTTTATCAATACCATTGTATCAAAAATCAAATTTTCATCAGTTCATTTGTACGCTGATGATGTCCAGCTTTATCTCAGTGTCGAGCCTGGTGAAATAGATCAAGGTATTGACACCATGACGGCAGACCTTAGCGTGATTCACCAATGGACCCAGGAGTATGGGCTCTCCATAAACCCAGATAAGACTCAGGTAATGATCGTTGGTAGTAAATACTTTATATCTAGACTTGACCTAAAATCATTGAAACACGTTAAATACAACAATTTTCCACTACAGTACTGCTCTGAAGTCAAAAACCTTGGTTTGTTTATTACTAGCAATCTCTCTTGGGACACCCATGTTGCCCATGTTAGCAAGAGAATGTATGGAAGCATGCACTCTCTGAAGCTGATGAAAAACTTCCTGCCACAATCCACAAGGATGACATTGGTTAACGCGCTGCTCTTCCCTATACTGGATTATGCAGATGTGCTATCCCGACGCTACAGAGGAGCAGTTAAATAAACTGGAGAGACTACAAAACCTTTGTATCCGCTTCGTCTTTGGGTTGCGGAAATATTTCAGTTATTAACGTTTCAGTCTTCCGTACTCAACTGAAGTGGTTAAAAATCAGAAAACGTCGAGATTTGCACACATTATGCCTTCTTTATAAAACCCTCTCTAACCCACTATCCCCAAACTACCTCTCCGAGTCCTTCAGGCCACTTTACGGACCCGAGCGCACTGTAAGGCACTCGAAACGTCTGCAGCTTAAAACTCCGGATGCCTGTACCAAAGGAAACCATATAACTTTCGCTGTAAAGGCCACTCGGCTGTGGAACAGTCTCCCAATAGAATATCGCGAGGCATCCTCAATAAATGTCTTTAGATCTAGAGTCTATAACTACTTTCTTTCGCAAGAATAATTTGGTACGTTCTATATTTAGGTATACATAGTCATATATTTTTTATTATGTAAGTTTTACCATCTATGAGTAATATATATATTTATTTATTTTTTTCTGGCAAAGTATATTTATTTATTTTTATTTTATTTATTTATTTATATAGTGTTGTATTTATTATATTAATGTCATACACTATTGATTGTAGTACAGTTTTCTATAATTTTAATTACCTAGCACTACCTTTAAACTTTTGTCCACACTACCCAAAGGTTAGCAGGTTGAGAATGCTATCTAGCATTATGTTCGCCTTTGTACAACTTTTGTGCAATAAAGTATATTCTATTCTATTCTATTCTATGTTTATTGAGCTTATTTTCATATATCTATAAGTATTTTATAAAATTTAGTTAATTTATTTAATAATCTATAGATTTATCACCAATTTCATGCAGAATTCTGTTCATTAAAAATAAGGTTTCCACATATGTAACGGGCCATATTTTTTGAAAAACGCCCTGTGACACCCTTTCACTGCACATTATGTCATTTTTATTGAAAAATTACGGAGCTCTTCCCAGTTAGTGTTGACCTTGAGCACTGACGCGTCGAGCGATGTAGGAAGCCTTTAAAGGCTCCCTTGAAATGTCTTGATTTCGCGTGCGCCTACTAGGGTTCTATTCTAAGTTTAGTTATTCTAAGGTTTCACCGTGTATATTTCAGCTCTCGCTGTAACCCGACACCTATCGCCTGCGTATGGCCTACTATCTACTGGGGGTTTTCGTTTCGGCCTACCTGCACACAATACGAACTTCGGTGTACTTGCCTAGTTATGTTTTCGTTATCACCTCGGAAAGCTAGGTAGGTAATCGGAACAAGCCGGGGTTGAAAGAAAACGCCGAATATCTAGTGTGTTAGGAGTTTAATGAGTTAGGTTAGTGAGTGGGGGCGGAGGGCGCGCGCGGTCACTGCTTGGTGGCGGCGTCGTGGATCTTCTTCCCCACGTCCTGCACCTGCCGCGCGAGGTCGTCGTACGCGGCGCGCAGCTTCGGCGCCAGCTCCTTGTTGGTCTGCGCCGCGTGCTCCTGCACCTCCTTCGCCACCTTCTGCGACTCCTGCAACCGACCACCCACGCCTCACCATCACCACTCGCTCACCGCATATACCTGTGTCGATCGTTATCGATCGTATCCTTAAGACTCGATCGCGACCCGTGAGTGATCGATCGAATCCCTAGTTTTAAAAGGATTCGATCGTTCAGTCGATCATTCTGACGTTGATGCTTGTAAAACAAAAGTGAACCTTATGATGTCAAAATTAAGGTAGTTTTTTCCCCGACAAATACGAACGATCGAGTCTTTGAGTTAGTCAATAAATTCATTCATGCAATGCAAAACAAAGTGAACCTTATGGCGTGACTGGTAAGACAGATTTTCCCGACAAATACGAACGAACGATCGATCGAACGATAGACGCGTTGATGCTTGTAAAACAAAAGTGAACCTTATGATGTGAAAGTTACGGTAGTTTTTTCCCCGACAAATACGAACGATCGAGTCTTTGAGTGAGTCAATCAATTCATTCATGCAATGCAAAACAAAGTGAACCTTATGGCGTGACTGGTAAGATAGTTTTTCCCGACAAATACGAACGACCGATCGATCGAACGATAGACTGCACGCACCGGCGCGGCATGGCAGTGGCAAGTCATGGGTCTTCGCGACTCGCGACCCGCGAAACGATCGAGTCTTTTTGATTCGATCTTTCTGCAAGTTCGATCGTGATCGAACAGGTCTTGAAAAATTATCGATCGACACAGGTCTAACCGCTCAATCCAACAATACAAAGAAACGTCTACTTCTAATGTTATATCGGAATACCAGCTTTTTATTGATTCATAAAGGCACGGTATCCATTCAATACAAGTGGATAATCTTTGTAGGAGCTTGTTCCAATGCCACTTCATTGGCTCATTATACACGTGTTATCGTTCAAATTGATATACAAAAACCCAAAGACCCAACACTCTAAATATAATTGAAAAAAAAACTTTCTATACAATAATTGTCATTCCTAATATAATAATAATATTGTAGAGAAGCTTATTAAATTAGATTAGAAAAGGGTTGTTGCGAATAACACCCATGGATTAAATAAAATATTAATTACCTCAAGTCAAATGATCTCTGCATTGTTGGATCAAAGATTAATAAGACCGTTCCGTGATTATATGTAGTCACCGGCATGCATGACTGAACGTAAACAATCTAAAATAAAACATGCATTATCTAGGCCCATGCTAAGCAAAGCTCGTGTTATGGGCACTAGATAAGTGGTACGCGGCGGCGGCGGTCCCGTGGGTCGGTGTACAGACCTGCAGCGCGTTGGTGATGGCCTGCGAGAGGCGGTCGCCGAGCGCGCTGGCCTGCTGCTCCACCTCGGGGTGCGCCTTGCGCAGGTCGGCGGCGGCGCGGTCGATGCTGGCGCGCGACGCCTCCAGCGCCTCCTTGGCCTTGCCGCTAGCGTCCTTCAACTGAACACATCGCCGGTCAAACTCTCACTCACCACATACTGATTGTTTCCCAAACACCGCCCCGCTCTTCGCGGGAAAGGCAAAGGCGACAATCCTAACTAACTTATTGATATCACTTATAGACATTATTATATACAGGGCATCCCACAGCCGTGCCACATGGAGGGATCAGGGAAATTACCTTAAATATGGTTGATGAAAAAAAATACTGAGAGAAGACTTCATTTTGATTTAAAATGCATTCAGACTTTTGAATATTCCCCTATCTGAACCGGCAATCGCACCCACAGAGTTGTATAAAAGGTCACACCTAATTTAACAGTACCGATCGAAAAGCTCGATCGTAACGCTTATACTTTTACAAGTAACATAGCATCTTAAATAAAAGGAAAACCATGAAAATTTACATTTATAATTTCAAGAAAATTTATACTTATCTATACAAGTAAAAGTACTTTGCCGTGTTCATAATAACTGTTTTTTTTTAAAGAATAAATGCATTTTTTTTAAATGAAATCTAAGTATCTTAAGTAATCTCATTGGGGTCCTATTCTACTCCGATGGCATTCTTAATTTTAAATCCTGGTTAATATTACAAAAATGAGCATGAGTTACAAAATGAGCTTAGACGTTTTATTTTAAACACGAAGAGATAAATAAATGAACAGGGAGCGAAATTGTTAAAAGATTGGGAGTTTGATTTGTATGCAACCGAATGTTACACGTGCTGGGCATTTGTTAAACTTTTTTTTTTTTTCGAATGGACTTTAATGCTGTTGACCGCAGATGGCCATGACAGCGTTACCGGACTTTTGGCGGGCGCAGAGGGCGCCACACCGGTAAAGTTAGGTTGGGGCAACACGCGCAAGGGCCACCACTTAGGTGCGAACCTCGGCTTGGGCTGTTGCCAGATGCTACAAGAGGGTATGGAGGTTTCGCCTAGGTGCACAAGTGCACCTATGGGCGGAAGCGGGGAATTCTTCGACCCCGCATCCGGCGGGGTCGGTTTTTGGTCGTGTGTGTAGTGTGCGGAAGCGAATCGGTACTAGTTGACGTCACCTCCGGGTTAGCGGCGGTGATTGGGTCAACGGGGTCACCGAGAACGTGTCTCGGTCTACGGAGGAGAGACATTTGTTAAACTACATTAATTGTACATACACATACTCGTACAGGGAAAACGGAAATTTAAATTTAAAATTTCATGGTCTATTTAAGATGCTATGTTACTTGTAAAAGAATAATCCTTACGATTGAGTATCCTTTTGATCATCATCATCATCATCATCATCAGCCTATGTTAGTCCACTGTTGGACATAGGACTCCCCTAATGAGCGCCATAGCGCCCTGTCTTCGGCTTGACGCATCCAGCATCTGCCAGCAGTCTTTCGCAGATCGTCATCCCACCTGGCCGAAGGGCGTCCTACACTACGTTTACCGAGTCGCGGTATCCACTCAAGAACACGTTTACCCCAGCGGTTATCGGATCTTCGCGAAATATGGCCGGCCCACTGCCACTTCAGCTGGCTAATTCTCTGAGCTATGTCGATGACTTTAGTTCTCTGTCGGATGAATTCGTTACGAATCCTATCCTTCAGAGAAACTCCGAGCATAGCTCTTTCCATAGCGCGCAGAGCGACTTTGAACTGGTGGACCAACCCTATCGTGAGTGTCCACGTCTCAGCTCCGTAGGTCATGGTCCTTTTGATCGGTATCGTTAAATTAAGTGTGATCTTTTTTACAATTCGGCGGGTTCGATTCCCGGATCAGACAGGCGATTATTGAACAATCTTGAAATGCAGTTTAAATTGTATTTAAAATCATACTTTATAAAACTTTCTATCTTTTCTACGTGACTATGGGATGCACTATGCACTGCGCTGCGTTGTTATTACTTGACATACAATACAATACAAGTAATATAACGCAGCACAGTGCACAGTGCATAGTGCACAGTACCTACTTACCTACATAGGTGGGTATTTATGTGATGGAATTAGGTAGTTAGAGTGGAATCGTTCAAAGTTTGCCTCTAACGACCGATGGATATCGTTTACTTAAGAACAAACAAGCAAATAGAGATAGTAGGGACGTACAACAACAGAGATACGAGTAGGTAGGAACCAGTGGATCGCCTGAAGTACACGAAACAATAACAACATTAGAATCAGGCTCTTGTGATCATAATGGTTTCGGCAGAATATTAGCGCCTATCTATGTACGTCTGGGTGGTAAGGCATCGATGCTGAGCCGAGACCTTTTTGCTGCTAATTATATTGGGCCATTATTTTCTTTGTATCATACCTATTATAAAGTTTATGTTAGTGTTTATGTTATCTCTTTTTTGTTTCCTCGTATTTATAACTTATAATAAGTTAAATGTTTATGATCTATGTTTTTTAAAAAAATGCGTTTATAAATCTTATTTTTGTACTGTTGACCAGCAAATAAATGAATATCTATGTGTGTGAATATCTATATCTAGTATGGGTAGTGGATGGCGTGTAGTAGTGCACTGACCGCGTCTCCCCAGGTGGCGCTGAGCGCGGAGAGCTGCTGCAGCACGGAGTTGGCGCCGTCGTCCAGCGTCTTCTTGTAGTCGGCGCGGACTTGGAGCTGGTGAACTGGTTGATGCTGTCCACCAGCTGCTTCTGCAGCTCCTCCGCGTGCTTCTGGATGTCCTGCAGCGGCGCGCCGGCGCCCGCCTCGCGCCGCGCCACGCGCGCCGCGCCCTGCAACACACACGCTGGTC